>JAHDVE020001095.1:0-44142 GCA_022606495.2 Halesus radiatus | reverse complement strand
TTACTCCATATGAACTTGTCTTTGGACATAAACCTATCTTGCCAAGCTCTTTGGAAAACCCAGATTCAAATCCAACATATGAAAGTTACCTTAATCAATTAAAATATAAATTCGCTATTACTAGATCACTTGCCCGTGAAAGAATCGGACATGCTAAAGAAACTTCAAAAAAATATTACGATAGAAACGTATCAAATAATACTTATAAAATTAATGACTTAGTTTTAATTAAAAATACTAATAAACCTAAATCTTTAAGTAAAAAAACTTACTCCTAATTGGAAAGGACCGTACAAGATTGTACAGGTTCATGATAATCAAAATGTTACTATTAAATTGGAAAATAATTCACTAAAAAGATTCCATGTAAACAGAATTAAGCCATATCGAGCTTTTTCTCCTGTTCCAGGTCCTTCAAGACAATTTTAACTTTTTCACAAGACGTCCAACCAATAACCACTGGAAACGGACTCTTCTTTGATCAAATTGGAAAACTGAAAGTATATAATGACGATTGGAAAGTTATTACTTACCTTAATATCAGTACCTTCCCTAGACAATTGCAAATTTTAGATGATAATTATTCTTTAACTAAAAGCACATGTTCAAAATACTTATCATACGTACCTAACGACAATTGCAAAGATCTTTTAAAACCAGTTTTTAACATTATAAAGAAATGTAAAGTTAAACACGAATCAATAACACACCTTGTCTCCAACCAACGCGCAAAACGCGGTTTAATCGATGGTGTTGGAAAAATATTCAAAGCTGTTTTCGGAACTCTAGATTCCGAAGATGCCCAATATTATGATGATGCGATTGAACGCGTCATGTCAGACGATAAAGAAATTTATAATCTCATGAAAGATCAATTACAAGTCACAAAATCAACTCTTACAAATTTCAATATTACCCTTGCTAAACTTAACTATGACGAATATACTATGAATAAAAATATTATAAAAACAAATAATTACTTCAAGGAAGATCACGATAAAATGAACATGCAAGAAATTAAAAACATTCTTACTTCACAAACAAACTCTCTATTCGAAACAACTGAATACTTTTATGAACAAATTGATTCTTTAATCAATGCTATTTTATTTTCTAAACAAGGAATTTTACATCCAGATATAATTACTCCTCAACAACTCTATTTCGAACTTAGCTCTAATATTAAAAATTTACCAAGCGGAAAAGAATTCCCTTTATCTTTAAAACTTGAAAATATTCATTCTTTAATCGATGTATCAGATTTAATTGCATATTATATTGATGGTAAACTTATCTTCATAACGAAGTTACCTTTAGTCACGTCGCAAGAATATAACCTTTTTCATGTAGTACCTCTACCTGTTCCAAACATTGACATCCCAAATACCTTTTCCTTAATTATTCCTAAGCATAAATACTTAGCTATTACAAAGGACAAATCTTTTTATGTGTATCTTGATAATTTTAAGAATAATTGTAAAACTATTACTAATGAAAATTTTATATGTAAGGATCTAGATGTGTTATCCACTTTCTCCGATCCAATATGCGAGACGATTTTATTGTCTGCTTATGTTAATGAAATACCAAATGAATGTTTCAGTAGAATCATTAAAGGCAACATACTTTTATGGCAGCCTATTAGAAATAATAAATGGATTTTTACTTATTCTCATCCTTCTAAAATAACTATCGATTGCAAAGATAGAAACAATATCTTTGATATTAAAATATTCCAAACTGGAATATTAACTTTAAATTCAAGTTGTAGAGCCTATGCAGGACTCACACAATTGATTACTAAAAGTAATATCATTACTGAATATGTTAACCCTGTTTCAACTTTAAATATTGTTGATGACAATTGTTGCAATATGAAAAAATATAATGAAACTCTTAATGAACTTGATCCCATAAATTTAATAAACTGGCAACATGATGACCTAAATTTGGCATCACATAAAATCGATCAATTTAACGATGAATTAAAATCATATAATTCAAAACCTCTTATAGTTAAACATTCATCAATGTTTCAAATTATTATTTATACATTGTCTACCTTTCTAATTATTTTTGTAATTTACAAACTATTGAAATGTTGTAGATTCTTTAGAATATTGAATTCTTATTTTCCAAATGATGATGATAATAAATGTTGTGTCAGGATTTATAATCAATGCAATAATCCTAGACGATCCACTACAAGGATCCAACCAACGATGACGTTCAGAAATTTGAATGATCACGAAAATGAAGATGTACCTCTTCAAGTTCTATCTTCTAACGAAAATAATTTAAAATATAATTACAGCAACTAAAGCTTAAAAAATCGTTGCTTTCATTTTATGGGGGGAGATATGTTATATTCCCAGCCCTTGCTATAAATCAAGCGCCATTAACGTCAACCCTTCATAATGTTATAATCCCTGCCATTGGCTTAAATCAAGCGTAAATTCTTTGTGCATTTCGGAGTTTTCAAATAAATGCATTATTTTAGAAAACCAATTAAGTAAACTCATTATCGATTTGTTACGCAAGCCATTGAGCTTAACTCTATGAAATTTCCCACAATCCGGGATACTAGAATACTATATAAACGGGAACAAGCCGCTCCTCTCAGTTCACATTTTAACATCTCGAAGTACAGTCTCCACGCTGTCCTTCTTCACTATTGTCATTGTCTATTTTATATTGTACTTATAAGTTAATTAATCAAATATTATAAGTCTTCTATAAATAAATATATATCGTATAAAATATATAAGTTGTATTGAACTTCCACCTTCTACTACTACTACCTCAACACATAACTATCTACAACCATCTGCAGATCTTCAATACATTACATCTGCAGATATATTCAGACACACACTACTACCCATACGAAGAGATCTTGATCATTACTCGCCGCGCAAGAGTTGAATAATTATTTACTGCGTCCTCAACCGAGGGTCGTAGCAATGCTCTTAACACAGTGCATAATAATAATAATATCTTTATTGTAATTAAATTTAACTATAACTAAAAGACATGTACAATATAATAATGTGAGTGTACAGTGGTTTATTAAAAGTAAAATAGAAAATAATATAATAACAGTTATAGTTGAAGTATCACATAATCCGCCTCACTAGGCTAGCCTGTGTTGAGGCAGTAATTTTGCAAATTATTTTATAATTTTAAAATACCTATGAATATACTCTTATATTAAGATACGCTTCGTAAATCGTTGAATCAATAATTTCGAATTTGGGTGAGTGCACCGGTAAAAGCCCTATCATGCGACCGGTTATTTTATCAATATCCTCTAATAATGTGGGCAATTTTTTCAGATTCGCGTGCTAAATTACGTTTCACGTAAAATAGCTATAACTTCTGAAGTATGGATCATATTTAAATCAAATTTTCATTGTCTCTTGGGTTAAATGAAATCCTTTGTTATGTCTTGTTACAATTTTTTATATTTTTGGATACAGAATTATGATATTCATAGATAAATAATAATTTTTTTTTTTAATTCACTTCAATATTGTATAATAATTAGTCATTTTAAGCAACATAATATATATTTTGTAAAATATAAAAAGATGAAAACCTATTTTTTTGAATCGTGCCACTTTATTTAATTAATTTGTACTGTTTCACAATTAATTTAAAAATAATATATAGTATATTTGCGCACCTTCCAGAGTGGAAGGTACTCTCAGTATCGCCCTGGTGAAAGACCACCATTCAGAATTGAAACGTTGCTTGAAATGGCTTTTAGCCGTGTTTGGTAACCAGATCTGAAGAGCCGGGTTTTTCCCCACTTTCCTCTTCCCCTGCTCCTTTCCCTCCCTAATACCTTCAGCCTCACGACATTCCCCAATTGGGGATGGCCATAGTCTCACTGGCTCCAGACGGTTGGGATCAGTTGGGACTCTTGTGCGGTATTCATATAAACAAAAAAAATCGAATTTTATATCGCAAAAGTATTTGACTATTTTTGACACTATTGTAGTAGTTATCCATGTACAGATATGCCATAAATCAATATAATGTAATACAACAATTTTGAAATTTGCATATGTAGCATGTAGAGCTTTCGCACACCATACGTACGAGAATCCCATATTTTATCATTTTTGCCGGATTATAAACTCTAAAGAATAATCTTCCTCTCCAAGGCACTGTACCCTACCCCTAAAGATAGTTGCTGATGAGGTTTGTAAATATTTATAAATTTCGGAAGGAAATAATCTAACACTTATTGGACTTTACATCTTATCTGATCCATCTTCAATATTTTCGTTGTCATTGAAGTGTGTCAAGTCCTACATATTTTACGAAATCTGTCTCTGGTCATCGTTTTTGCGAAAAATGGTGTTTCTGTGGACGCATCTAATCTCCAGTATTCGTCTCTTCTGTCCTTACGGACCTGACCCTAGTACACGTCTCACGAGAGTTCGTGCCCAATTTTTACTTCACCGAATAACAACACGTCTTACCCGCCGTCTACCAATAGTACGTAAATACAAAAAAACACTTTTAAGCGTCTCTACGTCGGACGATGAGTTAACTGAGGTTGATTTTTTCCATGTGAATATTGTTAAATTCAAAATGTAATAAAGTGTTAATGTTGTAATGTACGTTTGTTATTGGAATAAATAAATAAAACTGGAAATATTTTTCGCAGTGCCAGGTTATTATTTATTTTTACAGTTGGGCGGCACGCGTGTGTCAAATGAGAATATTTTAAACGTAGTATTATTGATTTACCAATCGAATAAAATTTATTCGAGTATAGTACGAACATATTTATGGCTCACAATCCGTTGAGAACGCGACCACACCAAATCGGCTCCAGAATGCACTTTAATATGCACTCAAGCGCACTTGAGGTGAACCTTCACAAAACTGCGCTATAGAAATTAACTCTTATTATTAATATGAATAATGTGGATGCGCCATATGGCTCGTTGGCATTCCACAGGTTAAAAAGATCTGCCTGAATGTGTCCATAATTATGACTAATGAGGGAGGATGTATGGAAATTTTATTATCAAATGTTATGAGTAATTTGTATTCCGGTCAACCTTCAACAAAGACAAAGACACATGCTGTGAGACCTAAAAACAGCAATTAGGTAATCAAAATTGCAATTGCATATTGATAATTTTTTATGGTTTGTCGAATACATGAAAACAATGCATTGCTTGCCAAAAGAACTAATTATATACAATAATAAATGGATAATTTGTATAATGCCATTTTTATTAAAAATCAATATTTTTATTAAATGATTATTGGTATTATCATTTTTCTTCTAATAATTTCCAAAAATATGTAATAGTAAATACAGTAGAACCCCTTTAATTCATACCCTAATAATAACAAAAAAAGGTTTTTAAAAATTATAAATTAGTAATTTGAAATTTAATTTGATGCCGACCAAATTTGCGCGGGCACCTTGTAATTCGAAAACAATCGATTTGTGCCAAAATAAATCGTATAATTTCATATATATAAATCTGACAGGCCGACCTTAGCAGTAGCTGTAACATTTCTATTTACGTGGTTATACATCGTCCTAATTCGTATTATTCAGTAAATCGAAATCTGACTGAAAATTCGTTTTAAACGGGAATAAGTTGTATTATTATGATTTTATTTTGAATACCTACTTGAATTTGACGGACTGGCTGCGAAATTCAATTTCTTATCCTTGTACAAGAAATATTTACAAACATTTTTCATCTGACAGCTCTCTCATGTTTATTTTGCATCCTATTCAAAAATAGAACATGGACAGCATTTGAAATTATTCATTTATGTGTAGGAACTTCTCCGCAAAGTAAAATAATCTACCTATCTATGCTAATAATTTTTTTTTGTTTTGCAGAATGGCCACAAATTTACTGAAGAACTCCATGGACCATACCCCCGCCGTATAGAGGAGACCCTAACCACCTATACTGTTTTGTGATGATGATTTTTGAAGGAGAGATCTAAATCGATTTTCTTACTACATGTATTTCTATCATTTTTCATCAAAATTTTATGTTACATATCTTTAATATCAGCACAACTTTTTACATTTCATTATTCAAATAATAATTTTAATTTGTAAACAGAACAAATCTTTATTTTGTGTTGCTTTCCCACTTTGTAAAATTACCTCTTTCACATTGTTTTCTTTTTTATAATAATTATTATCGATTTCACCAATAATTTTTTTTTTCAATTTTGAGGATGATATTTTAAGATATAGTATCTATTCATGCAAATCCACAACTTGAGATTATATCACTATATAAACGTAAAAATAATTACATATTCAAAAGTTATTATGTATACATATTTTAATTTTAAGTACATATATAATTATATGTAATCCTCTCTGTCCACACACAAGTATTTATTTTAGGTGCCTAGTCCTGGTTTGTATTTGGGGTGCTGTAAAATGGCGCGTGGCCTTTCTTTTGTTAACACAAATATTAAAAAAAACCAGAAACAATAATAATTTTTTTTTTTAAATTTAAAGGGGGGAGTATAGAGTAAAAATATTTTTGGGTTACATAACTCGTGAATTTCTTTAAAAAAAGTCTACTAATAAATTTGTTATTGACTGATTTTGTATGTAGAGTGCCATTTTACCATTGTTAAAAAACATTGTGATTTTTATTTTTGTTCATCTTGACTAACAACACAACATTAATTTGAAAGAATAAAGTCTGCCTAGTGATAAACAGGGAAGCGCATTTAGTATGTTTGCCAAAGACAATTTTATTGTCTTCCCTTCCTTTTCATGAAACCTGTGATCCGACCTTTGGTTTTCAATTTACATACTAATCGATATAACTTTTCACTGCCAATGGTATCCGATACTTTAAAACCAAGTGTTGCGTGGCTGCTGTTTATAGTTAAAATTAATAACAATTTTTTGAATATGTAAAAGTGGTTCATATTTGTTTGTTAAAATATGTAAAAAAAATGTCGCCAGTGCAAAAATTAAAAAAAGCATTTTGTTGCCGGGATGAAAAATATAAATTTATTATTCCATTTTTACCACAGAGTTTTAAAAACATTTACGACATATCGTCGCCATATTTCTAAAATTAAATAACTGCAAAAAATTGACTTTTTTTTTGTATAATTGAATTCTAAATGACGTTCCGCATGTGCTAAAAATGTCTAACTAAAGTTGAGTATTTTTCTTTTTCAAAATTACAAAAAATATCTAGCATTGTTTACCAAAGGCATTTTTACTGCAACAAAATGATCAATTTAATGAAGAAAAAAAAAACCTAAGGGGATTCCTAAAATCTTTAATTCGCTTTCCTGTATAATTTGTCCATGGTTTAATTTTAGTTATAGCGATGTAGAAATTAAACTATTTTTTACCGTTACTTTAAAATTCCTCTAAAGCATTTATTATACATACATAGTTAAATAAATTTTGCTCGCTACTAGTTCTTTTTAGGTGCATCCATTCTTAGGGAATCAATTCAATGTACATAATTTTTGTATTCAGAATTTATGACAGGGATTTAAGAAGTAATAATTAATGGTCAATCATTGAATTTTTAATAGTTTATTGTTATGAAAACATTCCAATCTGTTAATAATGTATACACTGTGTTGAGGCAACATTAGAAATATATTATAAATGTTTTTTGTCTTACATACACGTATATGTGATGTACACACTCATAAGCATTAATTAAATTGGTATTTTAGGAACCAAATGGATTTTTCCGGTATGTATTTTAAAATGAAAAAAAAATCTAAACTCATATTAATAAAAAAAAATTATTCATTTGTGTGGTTTTTCTGGTCATTCTATCGATTTATATATATGTGTTTTGATTGTGAACATTATTAAGAATAATAAATATATTTTATTGGAAACAAATGATTGTTTTATTTCTGGTGATCTCTGAAAAACTTCTTCATATAGGAAAAAATTGAAATCAAGTTTATGTATTCTTGAAAAACAATTTGTGCAAAAATTACCCTCAGTATGTCAATTTATGAATTCATTTTATCTTCTGTAAGTTATAATTCTGATAGTAAAAAGTACATACGAGTATATAATATAATATATACATCGTATATAATGTCTATATCGTATATAATATCATTTACAGTGAAAATATATATATTTTTTTTTTACAATGGATATATGTGTATTTCAACACTCACAATATTTGTAATGCTTTTTAACTGTCTGTTAAATATTATATTAATTGTTAAATGATGTTAAATACATTGTATATTTCTTCTATATTATAATTCTATAAATTCTTGTTTGTAACTAGTTTCCACCCTAAAGTATGATCCTTTGAAGATTTCATTGAAAACATTGAAACTTTATACACCCAATGGCTCCGGGCAGCATTGCTTCATTCAGACAATTCAGTTTTAATGGAAGTGAGTTAAATTGAACCATTTTTTTTATTCAAGATGGCGTCAAGTGAAGTGAACGTGCGTGCATCTCTCCAATCATTTCTGATATTTTGCAGGGCATCTAATACTCTTCTGAGAGAAATGGCGTTAGAAGATAGTGAAGGGTATAAAAATCATTTACGAATTTAAAATTTAAAAGCAGGATACGGTTATGCGAGCAACAATCTCGGCAAAGGTACAATTACTAATAACTTTGAGATATTTGCAACGGGAGATTCATTTTCAAGTCTGACTTATATTATGTTAATAAGAAACTCCAGTGAAAAATATTATGACTTTAAAAATATATATTCATATAGATCAGCAAACGCCGATCTGAATATATAACTTTTATTATATATAATTATACGTACAATTTATAAATCGTTATTTAAAAGTGAATAAATAATCGTCTCTTCAAAATACCTTGTTATGTTGGTACCATTGTATTTATAACATATGTCACATATGTATTTTTTCAGCTTTGGTGAAATTTAAACTTAATTTGGGTGACTTTACGCTCTATTATTGTTGTTCAATTTAAAAAAAAACTTTTATTAATAACAGAAATTAGAGAATTCATTAGCAAACCAATTGTCAATAAGGATATTATGATGATGTTAATGCTCAATACTATTATTATTCTTCGATTTAAAGTTTCTAAAATGGTACATAATGTTATTACTTATGTTTAGTTATAGTTTACTATGAATAGGATATAAAATTATGTACGGTAAAGCTCATCCTTGTTTTGACATTTGACATTCTAATCTCAAAACTGACCGGCCATAGATTTGGAGTGTTTTAAAATAAAAAATCAGAATATCAAAAAATTAAATTCATCATTGTTTATTATATCTTAATATTATTTAAAGAAAAATTCTGTTATCAATCTCTGTGACTGCTTTTTTGTGAGTTCCTTGTGTGCCTCTTGGTAATGAGCCATGCAAGCGGTCAAATCACATTGATATTGCAGAGCTCATTTTACATAGTGATCATTTGTTATAAAATGATTTCCAATGATTTCCAGCCAGTTGCAGGCCTTCAAGGATTGAATGCGCTGTTATTGGACCTCCTTCGTCATCGTCTTTCCTTGGGGCTGGTGTGCTCCTCTAAAACAGTTTTGAGTATTTTTGCCTTCTTGAGAACTTTATCAGCAATCAATTCAGCAATATGTTCAACAGTAAGCTTTTCAAAGCTTTCTTGACCAATTTCATGTGCCATTTTTGCGTGTAATTTTTGACATTTTAGAGATAATTTATACAGGGGAATATCAAGAAAACACGCCACTACGCACAGATCACTCTAGGCATCCATGATGTCTGCAATTCCCGCCCTGCTTTATCCTAACCTCTTTCCGAATACCTCTCTGCAGATAATACTGGGTACATGCAAGTGGTGTAGCATCGTGTTATTTCGAAACCGTGTAAAGAAAAGAGTTCAGTGTAAAGTTATTGATGGCAGTGTCATGGGGATTTTTTATTATTTTAAACACCTTGTTTTTGATTCCAAAGACAAGATTGGCTTTGGTAAAGATCTATAAATCTAAACATAATGTCGTCCGACCATTTCAGACATTTTTGTTGTTGAAGATGTCATTATATTATTATTATTGTGACGCACAACCACTTAATGCCATCGGCAGCATCGAACTAAAAATCACAAGCGAGTTGAAACATGTGTCAATTCGGTGTCAACTGGAACGATGACTCATACTTGAGCGACTAAAGTTGAAAGGAATGTTCACACGTATCAATATGCTTTCAAATGTCTTTCAACTTAACTCGCTTCTACTAAAACTGAACCGTCTGAACGAGGCAAAGGTGACAGGAATTTTTTCTGTCATGGTCAATTTTATTTTGCAATATCATCAACAGATAATCCAAAACATCTAAATTATGTGTTGGCAAATAAAAATATTTTACAAAAAACATTGTCTATGGTCACAAGTGCTAAAAGGTGCAATATAAGTGGGAACAAAACAAAGGTCGGCTACCACAACGGACTTAATAAATTGATATTTCTATTATATATAATAAATATCTCATATATTCAGCACAGCCAAACCTATTTTAAAAAATTATAAACACGCTTGTATAACTTGGTAATTAAATCATTCTATATCACTTCCCGAATATATTTTAACTTTAACATGCCTCCTAACCCAAAGCTGGAAAAATCAACCATTAGCATTTTCTGCGGTACTACAAGAAAGCTCATTCCTAAATCCCGAAGATGGTAAAGAATACTCAAAGAAATTATCATCCAGGGATCGTTGACTGAGAGAAGAACGTTTATAATCCTTATCAGCCTCAGTGCCCATCGCCGGATCCGCAAACGTACTGAAATTTGAAGCAAAGGGTTCTTGAATCACGTTTTTGGCGAATTCGCTTCGAAGCCACAGGATGTTGTCTTGAGACTGGCTTTTGATGAGACGCGGAGGAGGGATAGTTAAGTCCTGACCGCTGTTGGAGTACAATGTATCAAACGACACAGCGCTGATGTTGGAAGCAGATGCAGGCTTGTATGGAGTAGAAGCGAGCCACATAAGATTTGAATCCTTATTTTCAGCTTGGAAGAAAATGAAACACATTAAAAATAGATGAACTTTGTTAAATTCCACAAGAGGACATTTCCAACATTCCTTTCCATTTTTTTCTCAATTTAGGTATTGAACATGATATATTTTCACAATAAATAATAAGCGTAAATTGAATTTACCTCCATTCAGTTCATTTGATTAAAAAAAAAATTCATACAATATTATTGAATCACTTTTGAAATTATCTGTTCAATGGATCGGTAGGAACTGAACTAACGTAAAAACATATTTTTTAAACTTATTATTACATACATCGCCAGATCAATATGAAATTTAATTATAAAACACATAACCAACCTTTATGTGGTGAAGTTGAAAGAGTCAGTGATAGTCCCAGATCCTGCTCATTATATCCTGTAGTCTCCAAAGAAACGGGAGGCGAGTTATCTGGAATCCTAACAAGTGCATTGTAACTCGTAGGCTCCAGAGACACTGGAGAGGCATTTTCAGGAATTATAACCAGGGCATTGTGACCAGTAGGTTCCAGTGAGACTGGGGGAGAATAGTCTGGAACCCTCAATGATGCATTGCTCAAAATTTCTGGAATCTTTTCGGCTGGCAAATTCACAAACTGCTTTTTCATTTCAGCTGCCTAAAATAAAATAAAAAATTGTATTGTGTTAAATGCATCTATGCGCTATGCTACTCCCGCCTCGAATATGGTATACTAGGATGGGGATTGGCAACTGATAACCATATGAAACAATTGTCTAAAACCCAAAAGTGTATTATGAAAACCATTTAAAAGTCGCCATAAGAATGCCAACAAAAGATATTTTCAAATCTTTTGCAGTACCTAACATCCAAAATATCTATGCTAAGAATGTTTTAATCGAACATTTCAAAAGTTCAAAAAATAGAAGAAACTTAATTTTCACCACATACCAAGAGCGAACCAAAATGACATCATGAATATTCCTAAATTTAAAACTGCTTTTGGAAAAAGTAATTATAAATATCTCTCCACTAAGCTATATAATTCACTTCCACCGCCCATAAAAAAAGCAGAGAAGGCAAATGATTTCAAAAATCAAATCAAAACCTGGCTCAAAGAAATCAAAGAAGAGGAGTTATCCAGCATCTTGAAAATAACTTTGTAGGAGCTTAAAAACAATCAGTTTTGAAATAAAACCTAGTCCGCCTCAGCACAGAAACCCCTAGTGTCCTAAGAAAAACACTACAAATTATCTTACTAGCTTTGTAAAAATTTATTAATTTAATGAAAAAACATGCATTGAAACTAAATAAAAAATAAATAAAAAAAATGAAAAATCTAATTGTTTTTAAAGGGTTGAAAAATCAATTTAATAATATATATGTTTTTACCAATGAGCTACTTGGTGTTGATTCTTCTCCATATTGAAGTTGGGACGAGGAGTCTCGGTCTATCAGTCTGAAAATCGGAAGAGTTTTAAAAAAAATTGAAATAGATAAAATACAATTAAACTAAAAGCCAATTTGAATGTAAGAAATGTGTTTAAAAAAATAAAAAATGGATTAGGAAATAGACGTACCCAATATATGTAATAGGTAAATCAAAACAAACTAAAGGCAATGGGCAGGACACATTGCTTGAAGGATGGCCAAATCTAATTGTAGGACGCTGAAAAGAATGAGATTAAAAGAATAATAGAATGAAGATTGAAAAACTCTAACCGTTGTGTAGAATGTTTCCTTCGCGGGTTGACTGGTTTAACCACCTGATTATATTCTGGAGGTGGTTCGTAAGTCGGAGGATCATCCCTTTCATCCAACTCGGCAATGTCTGAATAAAAAGAATCATCTTAAAATCTAACACAGTGGCGGCTCGTGACTTTTGAGTGAGCTAGAGTGCTATGATTGAAAAATACGAGGTTATTAATGTTGTTGAAGCCAAAAATGATTTTTATTTTTTTATTTAATTTCAATTTTTTGTATAAAGATGTAGATGGTAGTGCCCCACCTACGTGATTTTAGTGTTATTTTAGGTTTGATAAGGGGTGACAAAATTTTGAATGCGCCAAGCACCGTTTGTATCAAGGCCGGCCTTGGGAGAGATAGAGACAAAATAATCTAAAGGGTAGGAAAATGCTGTGTCTTTTTACTAATTTGAACTAAGTTTTTTTTTGTTTTCATAGAAAGCAATTACTTTGTGGTTTGATATATCATTAAATAACACAAACACTTTATTTTGAACCACAAATTTATTGTAAATCTATCACCAACCGGTCTCGCTTGCCCCAAGCTTCGTCAAGGTAAAATTTACTCTATAAATTTCGTTTACTTTTAAATTTTACCAAATGAAATTTGTGGTTTAATAGTGTTTTATATTTCAGATCTTCAAGAAAAATATCTGAAAATTGCCATCTCTTCAGGTGAAAAAATACATTTTAAGAAAATCTTAAAAAATATCACTGCGTGTTGTGCCCAAAATCATAATGAAATATGAGTCTTTATCCAACAATTGAAAGCGAACACCCAATGATGATGTAAGTACCTCCCTGGTTAGCAAACTCACTGAGCAGATGCGCTATGGTTCTGGCGTGGTCCATGTGGTGAGTGGCATGACTGGAGGGGGGCGCCCGCACTCGCAGCACCATGCGGCATACCCCCGCTGCTAGCAGCAGGGCCGACCCCGCTAGGGCTGCCCCCAGGGAGAGTAAGGCGCCGGAGGGGCCCTGGCTGAAGCCCCCGCCTGAGCCACGCACTGGCCACCAGTAACGACCGGGGTTTTTATCCACTTCATCTGTAAATCAATATTATTGTAAAAAACATGATATGGTTCTACCATTGAATGTTCTGTTTAAATTTCTATTATGTTTGCGTTTATTATGAGACAGAGGGAGAGGTTACAAGTTACAATGGGGGAATCAGCAGAATGCCTATACATTCATGATTTTATTATTAAATTTGTGTCTGAATTCCATAACTAAACTCAAGTTCTAAGCAGTATTGAATTGTGGATACTTTAAATGGATAGAAGCAAATACCGCAGAAATATATATAATACATGCAGCTCCTGTCATTTGATGGCAACATGCTACACTAGCGCCCCTGGCGGCGCGCGTTGGCGGAATCGATGTTTTCATATGTTTTAAAAGATTTTCTGTGAAATATATTCTTAATAAATTATAGAAATCGAAAAATCATAAAATAAGTATTAGGTTACCTACATGTGACTTTACGGCTTTTCTATTCTAAAATGAAAAAAATAGGTTTGTACTAACAGTTATAAACTTCCCCGCAGGACGATCGTGCTCGGTATGGTGGTTTAGAAAAGGAATAAAATACTTATTTAATAAACTTTTGTGAATTTTTTTCTTTAATTTCTTGTTTTTAGACTTATTTAGGCTTAACATATCACAATCTGCATATTTTTATTTATTTGAATTATATATGCTTTAAATAGATATAAATGTCCTCATTAGAGCACATATAAATAAAAATTAAAGATAAGAATTGTGATTATAAGACAAAAGATTATGTAGTATATTTGCGCACGTTCCAGAGTGGAAGATACTGTCAGTATCGCCCTGGTGAAAGACCACCATTCAGAATTGAAACGTTGCTTGAAATGGCTTTTAGCCGTGTTTGGTGACCAGATCTGAATAGCCAGGTATTTCCCCACCTCCCTCTTCCCCTTCCCAATGCCTTCAGCCTCACAACATTTCCCAATTGGGGATGCCATAGTCTCACTGGCTCCAGACGGTTGGGAGCAGTTGAGACTCTTGTGCGGTATACATGTAAAAAAAAAAAAAAAGATGTCTAAAAATAATAAAATAAAAACAAAATTCCCAAATTTATTAAATATTTTATTCCCTTTCTAAACCACCAGACCGAGCGCGAGCGGCGAGGTTTATACGCAACTGTTAGTACAAACCTAATAGCATCTTTAATATTTTTTCATTTATGAGCAAAAATGAAGTAGTCATATATATGCAGGTTGTCAAATCGAAATCAAAAAGGTTATCACATGTATGAAAAAACCAATTTGTACAACTCGGGCCACTAGAGGGTGCTAGTGTAGAATGTTACCATCGAATGTCAGGAGCTGCGCATATAGTCATTAAAGAGTATTTGGTGAAACACAATCACAATTTAGAAGGAAAATAAAGAAGAGGAGAGAAAGGTTTGAGGCTTGGGTAATGTGTTGTGAAAATGGTGAAAAAGGTGGTATTTGAAGTTAATAAACCGGAAAGGAAGATTTTTTTTATTACAAGAGTCGTTTACTCTAAACAAACATGTGAGAAAAAATCAAAATTACTTCTGCATGTGAAATTCATAAAATTGGTGAAATGTGGGTGTATAAAGTATAATTTAAAAGAATCTCACACATACCGGGCTTGCAGTCCCCAGCCTCATCACTGTTATCGCCACAGTTGTCAAAAGAGTCGCACATTAATTGTATGGAGATACATCTCTTGTTACCACACAGCAAATCCACTCCAGAGAGACAATCTGCAATTTTTTTTTATTAAAAGTACAAAATACATTATGCATTGTACTCCCTGTGGGATCACATGCAGAACCTTCAGTACAGTTTTTAGAAACAAACATACTTAATATTTAAAATTTATAATTAACATTCAGAGTTAACAACATTTAAAACAGATAATTTTCATTTGTAATAAAGACATATCACTGGTACATTATATAGTTATACTTATTACAGAAACACATCACTGCATAATCCTTAAGGTATTTTTTCAAATAATAGAGTTTATGCATCTCTTACTTTGAGACCTTTCACATTGGCTTGCATTTTTAATATCGTAGGGTAATTTATTGTATTGTGTGTAAGCTATATATTCTAATGATTTTAGTCCATTTTTTAATTTTTAATTATTTTATTGAAGTTTAAAAACCTCATTGTAATATTTGTCAGTCTAAATTGTAGAAAATTACAACAAAAATAAAAAAGGTAAAAAAAAAAGAAAAGATAAAGAAAGAATATCTAATGCAGGCTTGTTTGTTTGTTTGCCAACAGTAATTAATATTTAGATTTTTTATTAAATATATATCTACAGATTTTACGACACTCACTCATGTCTATATATTGTGGCGTTTCAGAATATCGTCTTGATATATGATTCACTATAGATATATGTAGATAGTCTTACCCATGTAAGCAAAGGCGGAGTATGCAATGACTAATTTACCCTCCGAGGAAAGGGTTCCTCGGAATGAGATGTAAAATCCTTTCGAGATGGGCGTGACATGCTCCACAGCCTGGTGGTGGTCGTCACCAAACTTTTCAATTATCCGAGATTCCGATGTAAGACCATGTTGTATTAACAACTCTCCTGAAATAAATCAAAAACTCTTTTTGAACTGTTTACTGGAGGGAGAATTATTGTATGCTTTGATGGAAAGCCAGTGGAATGAATTAATGTTGTATGAAATTGAATTTCTTTGTCATCAAGGACAGAAAATACCAAAGGATAAATAAGTTAAAAATAAACTCAATACCTACCTTCAGTGTACTCGACAACTTTCAGGTAGATGTGTGTTTTAAAGTGTGATATTGCAGCTGCAGGCTGTATGATCCAGATGCAGTCGTAGTAGCCTTGGATTCCCGTCATGTAGATAGATCCGCCCAGGTTATCCACCTCCCCTCCGCAATCTGAAATATTTATTACATTTATATCGGACATGACAGATGCATTTTTATTTTTAGATTACATCATTTTATTTTGGTCTGTTAATCTGCGGATGTGACATAAATAAATTATTTGTGCTTGTCAACATCCACCGGATCCTGCCTTCTTTATGTTACCTGAAATGAAATATCTATTATTATTACCTATGTATCTATCCTGAACTGTATAACGTAATAATAAATAAATATTGGTACGCTGGTAGGCGATAAACAGGGGACCGAGGCAGGCTCGTACACGACAATGTTGATAAATGAGAGGCTTACGTGTGAGCCGTCTCGATATTGCCTATGTGGTCAAGCCACGGGGCTTACAAAAAGGTGTCTTTCGGCTTTTCAAAGTCTCTTCTCCACTGGACTTCCTTGCCTACGGCCCTGCATGAACTGCTCCTGGCGTCTACCAGCTGTCCTTTCCTACCGACTTTTGAGACTTTTATTGCTGAGGCGACCCATCTACCCGACCTTCTACCTAGCTCTAGCTTCTCCGGCAGGAAATATAAGGCGAGCATCAGACAATAAATAACTGCCCTTCTCAAGGTGAATTTTAATATCAAATTACCAAACGTAATGCAAAACCGCCGTTCTCAAGGCGAATCATTGAGCAAAACAGCAGATTATCATGTTGGAATTAACCCCTTTTCATGACAGTCTATGTGCCGAACCTCACACGTTTGGTATAACATGGTATATATTTGGTATAATCTTATTTATAGAGTAAATAAATCATTTTTAGAACTTCATGCACCAATCACGAAGAAATGTTATAATTCAAAGTCAAGTAAATTAAATATTAGTTAAGCCTTACTTTCTTTGATCAAATCCATGCATCAAAGCATTTATTTTTTTCATTTATCTAGATGTTATACAGTACTATTTTACATAATATGTTTTTTCAAAGTATAATAATGGTGGTTTATAAGGTGTTTTATAATGTGGAGTGTAAGGTAGGTTTGAAGAGGTGATACTGTGAATGGAGTGTTATATGTGTCGTGACCACCTCACTAGGAGAACCTGTGCTGAGGTGTTTATATGGATGTGTTAAATGTGGTACAAGTATTGATGTGTATTATAAAATAATATGCAAAATTACTGCCTCAACACAGGCTAGCCTAGTGAGGCGGGTTATGTGAAACTTCAACTCAGAACTATGCATTTCTGTTCTTATTATTTCCTATTTTCCTTTTTATATATCTATTTTATAAACCACTGTACACTTTATTATACATGTATTTTATTTATAGTTAAACTTATTTGCAATAAAGATATATTATTATTATTAGTTTTGTTTTAATACTTTAGTTTTGCTATATAAATGTGAATTAGGTATAAAATCTGAAGAGAAATACATTTTTTTGTTTTGCTTTTGATTACAGTAACCAAAAATCAATTAAAAGATAGTGATTTAGGGAAATCCTTTAAAAAATAATAAGCATGTAATTATATATACTTTCAACTAAGTTTGATAATAGGAAAGTATATTGCACGGGAAAAGAGAGAAGGGACTATCAAGTAAGCATAGTATTTTATGTATTGGGTTAATGTATTTAGTATGCATGTATAATTTTAAACCTAATTAAAAAAAAAAAAAACAAGCGAAAAATTGTGTTCACCTGTGTTGACGCTTGAAAGCCACGTGTTTCGGTTAACAAAGTAATATAAGGCTTTATATCCCATTGACGTTCCACCATTTCCAAAGAATCTGATTATAAGAGAAGGACCAGTAGATATTACAGGCTTTGGTCTTGCAATCAATCCTGAAACAAGTTGCATCGGCTTCCCATCTGTATTGTAAAACTAGAGACAGAAAATAAAACATTTTTAATAGAAATTTAATAAGAGAAATATGAAAGTTTAAAATTAAAATCTTTACCTCCATGATTGATGATGGAGATATAAGAAAATCTATGAAGATGAGAAATATGATGCAGTCTTCTTGCGCACATGATATAACATGCTCGACTCCAAAATCCCGTGGATAAAGTGATGGAAAATCAGGAGACGTTAACTCCCCCTCTTGTCCGATTTTACCACTTACGAAATTTTGATTTCCTGTAAACAATAACAAAGTGATGAAAATAATAAGAAATTACGTCTTTGAGGTACATATTTGTAAAAATAAGTTTTAAGAGAAATTTTATAATACTATAATACGTACTCTGAGAAATGAATGTTATGAAGAAAGAACCAGTCCAATTTTGCGGGGCGAGATCGAACGATACGCCGACAGAACGGGTGGAACTGGTGAACACACTTGTGTTGGTGAGCAAACACAAGTGTGCCGGAGGTGAGTGCCCCGAAGGCTCCCACACTGTCAGGGCACTGCAGGGGCACTGCTCACTCGATGCATTCACTGGCCATAAAAAAAGTATAATTGTCTATTTCCAAGTACCCTTAAATAATAATACCTCCAGCTCCTGACATTTGATGGCAACATGTTACACTAACGCCCTCTAGCAGCCCAAGTTGTATGCATTGGTTTTTTCGTACATTTTAATAAATTTTCTGTGAAATATATTCTTAATAAATTATAGAAATCGAAAATTAAAAAAATAAATATTAGGTGTCCTACGTATGATTTTACTCCTTTTTGCTCATGTACATATATTTAAAAAAAAAGAGTCTATTAGGATTATATTAACATTTAAAGCCTCGCTTCAAACGTTTAAAGGTTTCCAGACTGTATTGCTATTATAATAGATATTTTATTATCTTACTAAACAATTTAGACAGTGTGCGAGCAATGAGACTTTAAATGCTAATACAATCCTAAAGCCTCTTTTTTAAAAGATATATGTACATGAGCAAAAAAGGAATAAAATCATATGTAGGTTACCGAATATTTATTTATTTAATTTTCGATTTCTATAAAATATTAAGAATATATTATACAGAACATCTATTAAAATGTATGGAAAACCCCAATTTCGCCAACTCGCGCCACTAGCATGTTGCCATCTCAATGTATGATAAATGTCAGGAGCTGCGCGGATTAATATATATCTTAAAGAAAAACCCATGACTCTGTGCAGAAACGGGCGGTCCGTTTTATAGATTCGCCTATTTTAACAAACGGATTGCAATTTTTAGAGCACAGAGGTCAGGCTGGAATGCTGTCCTTGTTGTACCGGCACTTCAAAGGAAGATGCTCTGAGGAACTAGCGTCATTGATCAGTTTGACACCGGTGCACAGTCGGGGAACACGCCAAATGCACGACCAACATTTGTACACGGTTGACATTTGTCATATGAGAATGGGTCGCTTCTATGACTTGTTCTTGTGTTCAACAGCTCGGTTGTGGAAAGATTTTCCGGCCTGTGTTTCCTCCCTCCTACAACATGGGTCTCTTCATGACCCAGGTTCACTCCATCCTATCTTCTAAAAAACCGTTCACACAGCATCCCCAAAGATGACATATGCCTTGAGGGAAATTGTGGGCCTGTGTGGAGAAAATGTAAAAAAAAACATCCAAGGTATTTGCTATTACTTTGAAATCATAAGTGTTGCCATCTAAAAATAATACTGCAAAATGTAGGATAAACATTGTTACCATACGAGGACTCAATGCACAGCTGTGGCAGGTCCATATGAACTATTGATATTTGGATGGAGCAGGAGGGGCATGTCACTAATTCCATACTACAGCGAGAGAGATTCTTGTTGTTCCATGTCTGAAAAGTAGATAATATGTTTTAGGATCATTCAAAATGTTATATTTGTAGAAATGTTTATGACATCTGCTTAGAGCAACGGTCTGAAATAGTTATTCTTATACAGTCTTTTGTAAGTGGTAAGAGAATCAATACAAAAGAATGACATTTTACACCAGTTTAACCTTTTCACGGCTGTTTTTTTTTTCTTTTTACAATAACTCTACACAGGAGGCTCCGACGAAAATAATTACCTATAAGGTCTATATCAGGCTGTAGGTACATACAATAATGGATGTATATGGTATTTTTATGACGATCATTAGTGTGATAATCTTGGAGGACATGTCATTACATTTACATTTCAGAAAAAAAATACATAAATAAACAAACAAAGGACTAGTGGCAATCGGGGACGGCCCGTGCAAAGATGCAATTGAGCAATGCATCCCTAAATATTTTAAAGACCATTCGAAAAATCAATAAAACAACTAAAAAAAAACAAATTTCCCGCCTGCATAGTACACTACATTATGCTCGCACACTACATCTTTATCAGTAAGACTCGAAAACATATGTCAAGCGGTGCACTGTTACAATCTGGATGTCATATTATGGCTGCGTTTTACTTTTCGCTTGGGAATGGAGGGAGACATACAAAACAGGGTGGACTGTGAAATAGGAGATTTCATTAAATTTCTATATAAAATTTACTTCATTTTGAGCAATGCACACTTGTTTCTCGGAAGTCTCCGAAGTCGAATAGGGTCATAGGTAATCCTGTAATACACGTAGTAGGCAGGATTTTATTGTTTTTGTCCATTATTTAACTTATTATGAGTTACTATTAGTTGTGGGCTTTTTCGTCCCCATGTGTTCAGTTTTAGTGGTAACGGTTGGTCGGTAGATAGCTTGCAATCATTCCTAAAGTAAACATTACAGGTAGATTATTGATTGGATTTCCAAATAGGGGTTTAAATGAAAGTGTAAAATTAATGCATACATATAATATTTAGTACCCTTCCCATGTGACGAATGAACTTTGTTAAGTTTTGAGGAACATAATGTCACAAAGCTAAAATCTCTATAGCCCTATTTAAAGCTATGTGTAGTATAGTGAAGTGTTATAAAATAATTTTTCACAGTACATTAATGCCATTTACATATTTGATATTGTCTATTAGAGAATTTAAGAATCTTGTTATGGATGTATTTTCAAACACCAAAGATCGTGAGATGGATTTTGTTTACAGAAAGAGGTACCTACCTACGATTTTTTTTATTGCACCCCCGGAAAGTTAACCGTCCGCCACAAGTCGCAATTTAAATATCTATTGCACTTTTCGTAGATCATAATAAAAAAAATGATATGGTTAGCAGTGAAAGGGTATAAACTGGTCTATTGATACAGTGAAATTCGATTATGAAGTTTTCATGTTTAAGAATCTTGATTTTTTCAGTCCCTTGAAGAGTGAATTTGAAAAATGGCCCAATTTATGCCATATAAGAAGTTTTTTCCAGTCCCTTGGAAAACTTCTTAGACCCTTTCTAAGCGTAATTATTAATAATAATAATAATAATAATGTTTTTATTTAATTTCTAATACAATTACAAACATGTTATATTTAATACGTAAGAGAAATTACAGGTACTTATTTAATATTTGTAAAACAATGAAGAAATATACTAAAAATAAAAAATAAATAAATTCAGAGATATTTAAATAAATTCAGGCAGTGGTGAAGATCGCGTCAATGAGAAGAGATTCTTTCAAGAATCAATAGAATTTCCTTTTTGAATCTTTCCTCACTGACGCAAAATATGTCGATATCCTGTGAGATTTTGTTCAGGAGCAATATACTCCTCCCCACCGGGAGAACCATTGGCAGGTTGGTTCTATAGGTAGGAAGATAGAATAATCTATGACGACGCTGTCTTAGATAGTCATCAGGAACATAAAGACTTATGCGTTCCAAAATAGCTGAATTCTCTATGGAGCCTCGCAATAGTCTAAAAAAGTGGGTAGCGGCATACCCCTCTCTTCTGAGCTGCAGGGAGTGAAATCCAAGCATGCCCAGAAGAAAGTTAGTTGGATAAAGCCACGGATAGAGTCCGTACTCCCTCATGTAAAGAAATCTCAAAAACTTTTTCTGAACCCTCTCTAACATGAGGGAGCACCCCGTCTCGTGAGGATTCCAAATAGCCGACCCACTCTCCAGCCTACTACGGACTAAAGAGAAGTATAATATTCTAAGAGTACGAGTATCCCGAAAAACCCTCACGGTCCGAATGACAAATCCTAACATTTTTAATGCAGATTGACATACCCCTTCGATATGAACACGAAACGTAAGTTTACTTTCATACACGATTCCAAGATCCTTTATAGTAGAAACACGTTTGAGATTATGACTGAGCATAGTATATCTGTGGTAGGTGAGACTAAATGCTCTGGTGAAAGACAGGACTACGCATTTTGAGATATTGAAATAAAGCTGATTTCGTAGGCTCCATTCAGAGATGTTATCAATGTCAGCTTGAAGATGTAGATATATATATATAATGATATATCTTTATTATGTATGACTTTAAAATATAGAAGCCTTGCGGTGCACGAGTGAGCCGACCACGTGCAGGGTATGCATGGTGTGGCGCAGGGGTGCGCTTCCCGAGTCTAAAAGGTTAATAGAGTTTCACTGTATACCTAACATATGTAATATATATTGCTCATGATATGTAACATAAACATGTTCTACATACTTGATTGCGATGATTGATGCTGCCATTCTCACCCAGCTGCAAATAAATGGTACGTGTATTGAAGATCCCGCACAGTTCATCTTGTTTCGAGGGCACAAGGAAAGGAATCCACCAAAGGTTGACAACTGTCAAATAAAATAGTTTCAATAAAATATGTAATAAAAAGCAGTGGAAATTGAGAAATTGTTGCCATTGTAAAGCGTGTTAGAAGGCAAAATGGGATTATCTTCTAGTGTGCCGAGATTGCCTATCGGATATTCAAAACTTGTATTTGTTGTACGCTGGTGTACCCGATGGGCAATGACAAAACGTACTTCCTTTTCGTATTTACGTATGTAGAATACAAGTAGCTATTCTAGGGATAAATAGAAACATTTTTATAAATATCTAAGCACATTTTGAAAAAAACAAGTTATTACGAAAATAAAGTCATCCGGTGCACGGTGGGCCACATACAAAATTTTACCCTCGACACACTACGGAAATATTAGGCCGCGGGAGATCGGCGTTCCAAAGTTTAAGTAAGTCACCAACAGCAATTAAATTAAAAAAAGTAATCTCAGAAAGTATGGTTTTCTTTCCAAAGATTTAAAAGAAAAGTGTTTAAAAGAGTTATTAAAAAAAAAAAATAGGTATGTTTTCTGTTCAAACTTAAGATACATCAAAGGCTTTGAGCTTTGTAAAAACCAAAAAGGAAAAAAAAAGCGTTATTGCAACTGGCTCCTTTGTACGTAAGTATTATTAAATTAGATTAATGAGTTTTGTATTGCTCACTGAATTAAGTATTGATATTAATTGAAAATTGTACATACGGAGAGATTTGAAGTGCATTGCAGAGCTTTCTTTAGACACTGAGGCTATTTCCACTACGGACTTTCCAGAACAAAGCCAATTAAGGGATTACTCACACACTTGCCTCTCTTGTAAGGATTCATTGCAAAAATATTTTATTGGGAAATATATTCTGTGCTTATATAAAAATATGTGGGAGGTTTATTGATTTTTACCAACTTCTGGTAATACTGCTGCCTCTGGACAAATGTTGTAGGTTTGGTTTCAAGCTCAACGGCGATATTTGTGTATGTGAATCCCGCATAGGAGTCCCAACCGCTCCCAACCCTCTGGAGCCAGTGAGACTATGGCATCCCCAACTGGGGAACGTCGTGAGGCTGAAGATAATGGGGAAGGGATGAAAGGGAAGAAAATGGTTGGGAAATACCTGGCTATTCAGATCTGGACACCAAACACAACTAAAAGCCATTTCAAGCAATGTTTTAATTCTGAATGGTGGTTTGTCACCAGGGCGATACTGAGAGTATCTTCCACTCTGGAACGTGCGCAAATATGCTATATATTATTTTAAACTGATTAATTGTGAAACAACACAAATTAATTAAATAAAATTTACTTGTGCACGTCGGGATTTGAACCCGCGACCTTCGGATTCGTAGTCGAGAGCCTTACCCCTCAACCAGGAGGTCGTCAAATTAATTCTTAATTCTTAAATTAATTAGGTTTAATTTAATGAAGCTTATAAACCTTGTGAAATATATTTAATTATTGTTTATTCGTTTATTTTATATGAAAATATGTAAAAGACGAATAAACCTGCATTGTATATTGCTATTCTATTTGATCGAAATTAAATAATAAGGAACTCCAGTGAAAAACATAATGGCTTTAAAAATATGTATTCGCAAATCAATAGATCAGCAAATGCCGATTCTGAATATATAACTTTTATTGTATATAATTATACATCGATTTTATAAATCGTTATATAAAAGTGAACTAAAAACCGTACCATCAAAACCTCATGTTCTGTTGGTACCGCTGCTTCTGACGTCACACGTGCCATTTTTGAGCCCAACTTAACTAGATAAGTTTTTTTCCGCTCTTAATATTGCTTACGGCTCATAATTTCGCTGTTTACAGTGTTCATTTTGCCTGTAAAATCATTATGTTTGTTTATTGCGACTACTTGAAAGCTTTTGCTTGAAAATTCATACCAATTTTAACGAATTTGTCTACGTAATAATCGCCCTTGCACAATACGACAAGGTCATTGGCACTTTGGTGATCATTTCTTCAGTTATTCTGGAAGCGGAGGATTTCTAATGATACCTCAAACCTATTATTTCTTACAATGCATAACATATTTATTTTTATTTCAAGCCATTATGTCAATGTCTCAAAACTATTCAATTTATTCAACCTATAACCCCAAGTTAATACCTGTCATGGACTGTTTTTCAAGTCCGCACATGCGCATGCGTCAGCTTTCTGCGGACGCGCATGCGCAGAAAACAAATAACACGAATAGTTCTGTGTCACACCTATTCTTTTGTGGTATTACCTAATATTGATATATTAGTCTGTCGGTATTATGTTATTCGTGGTGGGTGTCCATAAAGCTTTTTTCATATCATTTTTGCATTGATTGATTAATTCTTCTGCCATTTACTTTCGCACTATGAATTCTCCTGCCACTCCTATTTTTTTATGTGAATACCGCACAGAGTTACTATAACATCCCTTATTGGGGTATGTTGTAAGGGTAAAAGGTATGGGGAGGGGAAGGCGATGGGGCAGAGGAAGGTGGGGAAGTAGCGGGCTATTCAGATCTAAGCACTAAACACGGCTAAAACCATTTCAAGCATCTTTCACTTTGGAACGCACCATAAATATACCATATATATTATTTTTAACGAATTAATTGTAAAATGACGCAGATTAATTAAATTTACATGCGCACGCTGAGATTTGAACCCACTACCTCCGGATTTGTAGTTGAGATTAAAAAAATTAAATTTTACGAACTTTCTTCCGTTTTTGTGGATTTTGAATCCCGAATGACTAATTTTTCGGGGTAAATCATTTAATACTTTGTGAAGAAGACAAAATTTGCGCACAATTTAAAATCAAAATGGTCTCTGTAGACCTAATGGTGTCTGGGACATAACGGTTTAAAATTTCGTAATATTTTGTCATTTCTAGCTATTTTTATAGGTTTTTTTTCATTGTTGACACCTAATTTTTATTGAAATATCGGCGATACCAAAGATTTATTAATATTAGTTAACGATGAATATCGAATACATCGAGCACGGTCAGTAACGTCAGTACTTATTATCGATATGATAGACTGTCTATAGTTAGTTATAAGATAGACAACATAATATACCACTAGTACTGTTATGCTATATGTTAAATATCATACGTCACATTGTACATTACGTATATTATATTATGATTTTACTTCTAAAACAAAATTTGTCGCTACACACTCAATTTTTTCTATTAAGTAAACCACCAACTCTATAATATAATCATGTAAACCATTTTATTTTTATTATTATTATTTTAAGCATCTTCTTGTGACACTTAAGGAAACATTACTGTGTAAATATATAACCATTTGAACGCTATATGTACACTCCGCATCTCTACACAAGCATTGCTTAAAAGAGAATTATAACATTGCAATGAATTAAATTGTGCTAAATTTCAATAATGAAAAAAAGAGCATTGGGAAAAAAAACATTTGTACAGAGTCCTTTAAGTGATTTTTGCCAAAATGGCACTATAAAAATCATCAAAATATTATTATTATTATTGTCACGTACCAAATCATTATTCAATAGATATGAATGCCAAAATATCGTTTAATTTCTCGGAATGGTCAGAACGTTAATATCTGTGGACCCGGTATCGATATATCAGATATGCGGCGGTATCATAATACGCATTTCAGTTACCAACATCTGCCCTAGTCTTCCAATTTAGGTTTTAAAAAAGTTGGATATGGACTTTCTTTGAACGCTGATAAATTTTTAATCAGTTGCGGATATGAATGTATTTTTGCACTTTGGTACAATGCACCTACAATAGTAACGAGACGCTGATATTCTACAATGTTTCCTTCAATTAAAAGCAGTTAAATTTGAGTATAAAATTCTCGAAGTTTTGGATGGAATCCATACAATATCGATTACCGCCTATTGAACCGCTAATCCGAAAGCTCGTGTGACGACACACCCAACAAGCCATAGATTTCGTGCGTTTTGGTGGGCTTTAAAAAATTGAAACTTTAGCAATTATTTTAACCATGAAAACGAACTTTAAAAAAAAAATTCAAAAAAGAGAAAATGAAGTTAGGATGTCAACATTAATAAAAAAAATGGACTGGAGTTCCTTATTTTTTTAATTAGAAATTTAAGGCCCGAATGGCCAGACGTTTGGATTATGAAAAGCGCCCACATCGCATTTATTGTGTTCTTCTTTATCGTATGATCTCAAAGGAAGTTGAAGCAAACATTTTACCTGCAAATCATTTCTCCTTTTTAATTTGGGAGGCGGGTATGGGTACCGCCGCTCCGGAAACCATTTATTGGATGACCAACACCTCTGCCACAGGTGACCCCAAGTGGTTCGCCATATTTGGTGACTTAGCAGGGATGCCCGGGTTCATTGAGTAAGGCTTAATATAATATGTCTACACTCAGGTAGTTGAATTGTAGACGATTTCTTTATAAGACGTTTATTTTTCAGACTTCAGACAAGTCCAAGTTATACGATAGACCGCGCAGCCGACCAGCCCGCCACAATGCTACCAACCTAAACATCATATTTTCGTTCTCACAACTACCAACATGACAGATACATAACAGTCCAGGTCTTGGCAGCGGCTGTGTTGGCCACCTACTGCGTGGTAGTTCGGATAAAGAGAGGCTGGTTGAGGTAGACCCTTTACAACCAGCTACCGTTGTCCGGGCTGCTCGGTAGTGCAGGGGCTCGACCCTCGGGCTCACGACTGATGGTGGACTGGCCCATCAACGAGTGTAAAAATCCCGCTGCTGCTATTGTGCCGGGACTGGAGGGGATCCAGCAGTAGCGTTAGGGGAGCATTGGGCGCCCTTCACAGCCGGACTCTCTTGGCCCATCTCTTTGCATCGCAGTGGGTGGGATGGATTCATACGTCCGTAACTACCCGATACCCTGACCCCAGCTTCCTACCCACCCTTCATACCTAATCCTTCCCTTGCTTTCCCTTTCCTTTAAAACCCCCATAATATAGATAACAGTTTATTACAAAGGCGAGTAGTAGGCGGTGCAGACCAAAAATGTTGGTGAATTTTACCAACATTCGAGGCCCGCACAAAATTTTTTACATTGTTCACCACCACCTTCAATCTCAACGCCCAAATCTTCTATTCCTCTCCGAAACACAGACAGCTGAGCCTCTATATACGCCTCCTATCTTGGCTAACTGAGCTTCACCCTCGTAGGCAAGTTCAGGCTAAAAGGAGGTGTTTGTTTGTATAGCCGGGCTGACGTCAACTGGGTGTGACTGTTATCCGCACAGCTTGTTACAAGAAAAATGAAAAATTATTGTATATTAACGATTTTATTTATCCTTCAAGAATACATTTATGTGATTGGTTGGTGGTATTATTGTGGTAATTTATTAATAGTGATTAAAATTCAATGCTGTCTTCGGCTGAAAAAAATGTACCAAATTATTAGTATTTAATTCATGTTCAATACATATTTTAATGTAATAATACAATATAAAGATAAAATCAATGGAAATAATTCTTATTTTTATAAACAATAATTATTAATCTAAAACACTCATCCAAATTGAAAAAAACCTTCCGAGCAAAGATAAATGTCACCGGCAGGACTCGAACCCGCACCCTTCTAATGTCCGGTTAGATGCTCTACCGTTGAGCTACGTCGGCTTATCGCAAACCCGCCAAGTTAATCAATATATACTAGTGTTCCATTTAATAATTACTGTTTTTATTATATTTTCACCTGTAAACAACCAACTTTATTAGTATGAGAGAGGCTTGTAACGGCTAAATCCCTCAAATAGATGGCGTCGAGACAAATTATGTCTACATTTATTGGTGAAAATTGCTTTGACTTGTCAAATATTTATTAATTGATAAACTAAAGTTCTTAAAAACTTAAGACAAGATTTTTGTGCATAGCGCAAAGGGTAACAATTATTATTTTTATAAACAATAATTATTAATCTAAAACACTCATCCAAATTGAAAAAACCTTCCGAGCAAAGATAAATGTCGCCGGCAGGACTCGAACCCGCACAGTAATTATTAAATGTAAAAAACAGTAATTATTAAATGGAACACTAGTATATATTGATTAACTTGGCGGGTTTGCGATAAGCCGACGTAGCTCAACGGTAGAGCATCTAACCGGACATTAGAAGGGTGCGGGTTCGAGTCCTGCCGGCGACATTTATCTTTGCTCGGAAGGTTTTTTCAATTTGGATGAGTGTTTTAGATTAATAATTATTGTTTATAAAAATAATAATTGTTACCCTTTGCGCTATGCACAAAAATCTTGTCTTAAGTTTTTAAGAACTTTAGTTTATCAATTAGGAAATAATTCTAATTATGGGTACCATTCTCCACTGTTCAGAATATCGAGACTTGTTAATTCAAAAGCCAGGGCCATGAAATTTTTGGTACCAGTGTAAAAGATTTCTGTCAGGCTTTATGAAAATAAATTTCCAAGAATAATTAATATGTCTACCAAAACCTTGTTCAGGCGTTGACTTGAATGTTCTTTCAAATGGAAATTTTTGATTTTGCTTCATTAATGTATTATGTATTTGCTGTTTTTTTCTGTGGTTCTAGTTCATCTCATTTTGTATTGTGTGTTTTGCATAATTGGACAATGGTCTGTTAATATAAAGATAGATAAATATAAAAACAAATTACTTAAAATAATAGTAAACAAATATGCAGAAGTATTTTTATCAAACCTGCCATCCGTTTTCTCTTGGCTTCTTCTTTCTCCAGCGCCCAGACATGATCTTGGAATGCGGCCACTGACTCCTGCATCAGATTCTTAGCCTGGACATGGTCAGGGGCCTGGTCATCCATCAGGTCTCCGATCTGTGGCACCGTGACCGTCGAGAACTTAGCCACATTGGCCGCCTTGAACACCACGCAGACCCTGCCTGTCTTGGGGTGGATGCTGAAGGGTGCCTTCAGGAGATGGTTGGAGCCCTTGGTGACGTTGATGTCCAGGCGGGGGTAGCACCACTGCAGCTGGATCTCTTCAACCAGGTGTTTTATCTTGCGGTTTCCAGAATGCTGTAAAATAAAATGATAAAAGATTATAGGATAAAGCCTCCATCACCAATAAAACTGAGTGACTGCAAACTTTTCTCAAATGTACAATCTCAATGTCACCGATGCAGGTGGGTTTCATTTTGCCTCAGCGTTAAACACAGAGCAAATATTGGAAAGATGAAGTGGCATATCCTCACCAATGGTTAGATCAAGGCTAATGGAGAAACGAAGAACTATAGAAGTGACAGCCGTATAGTCTTTGCTGGTTGGCGGCAAATTTTAAAATATGCAATTATAAAAGGTTAACAATTCTGGTTTCATGTTTGAATTATTTGATAAGAAACTCAATTTTATTTAGCATATAGAAACCATATCCAATAAAGCTTTGAAAATGTTGGGCTATATTTTAAGAGTATAAAGTGACTTCAATAATATAAATACAATAAAAACATTGTATATGTCACTAGTGAGGAGTCATATCGAATACAATTCCACTGTTTGGTCTCTTAATTATTCACACTCTGTAGAAAGAATCCTATGTAAATTCTTAAGATACGTAAATTTTAGAATGGGTATGCCCAGAGAATGCAGAGACTACGATTATCTACTTTATTCATTAAATTTAGTCAAATTATCTGAACATAGAATTATATGCAATTTAACATGTTTATTTAAGATTTTTAATGCAATGTTTTATACCCCCGAACTGCTATATTTGATTGCTTTTCATATACCCGGTAGGACAAGACAGTACCTTCCATTTTATTGTGACAATTCAACGGATTGTATTGCGACGGATTCAACACCTGGGGAACAAATACTTGGATGTTGTTGACATATTTGATACATCAATGTTACAGTATAAGCATGCATTAGCAGGGGTTTTTTCATTGAGTAGAGCTAGGTTATTTGAAACTATTTAACTCTTAATAAAAATGTCAAATTATGGTGTTTCTTTTTATATTATCTATTATAATACATATGTACCTTTTCAATATTATTTGTAAATGTTCGCGTAAAAGCCTGTAATGGGTTTAAATAAATAAATAAATGAATTACCTCTTTCCAGAAGGCAATGTAAACTTGCTGAAAGGTCTTCCACCGCACACCGGAGTCAGCAGGGAGTCCCTCGAAGGCCTTCTGGACTTGGCTGGCCAGGCTATCATCCGGGATGAGACGGAGGAACTTGGCAACTCCCTCTGGGGTGGATATAAACTGCTGGTCACTGAGAATGTCATCAAATAGACCGCTGCAAATTTTCACAGCTCGCCTGGAATTGGAAATAAATAAAAGAAGGAATAATAATTGGTGTAATCATTTATGTATGCTTCTAATGTTCCCAATGATTGATGGGAAGACGGAAAAGAATTCATGAACGTTATCTAATCTAGGCGGCTAAGTATCAGGTATTTAGCGAATACAAATTAGAACATAGAAATTGTAGAAAAATAAATTTATACCACCTGAAGTACCCGACGTCGGCTGGGGTTATGAATGGTTTGGAGTAAAGTTTCTTTCCTCGTATTTTGAAAGTCAAGAATGCAAGATTTCAGTTGGGAACGGGGGACGGGAGTGGTTTGTCAAAATCAAGTAGACAGTGATCTTCCTTTTGCTTTGAAAGTAAAGTGTGCAAAAATTTTCATCAAGCTCGGAATAAAACTGTAGATTTGAGCCCAGACACTTTTCTTTGCATGTACATGGATAGATAGAAAAAAGATAGATTAGGGTGGCAGGGTTGTAATTCAGATTTTTTGGTGATTTGTTAGATTGATTAAATTAAATAATATATTGCGGAATACGTTATTAGTAATTAGTAAGGAGGGACGTTGAGCTTGAAAACTTCTTATGTAGGAAACTTACTTTACTATAATTCAATTGCTGAACTCACTTAACACTGGAATGAATATTATCTGAGTTGAGATGGACTTTCTTGGCTTGTAAGTCCCCTCCCGAGAGGAGGCTGAGGTAGTCGGTCAGGGCTGACCTCTCCGCCGACGTCAGGCAGCGGGCCTCGTAACTGGAAACCCAGCAGTGGACACCCCTGCGCCCGGAGTACACCCATAGTACGCTAGTAAAGCCAAAGTCCTCTGGAAAGACAAAATATGGACATGATTGAATGAAAAGCAGTGGAGGTCTTCTCTAAAGAGTGATTGTGCAGTGAACTCCCATTAAAAATGAGAACATAAAACCAACAACTTGAAAAACCGCATTTAAAAACCACATGACCGAATACTACGATCCAAAAGCAACACGATATTCCTAAGGGTGCTGCACTGAATGGATTCAGCATTCAGCATATATGGGTTCATGATCCCAAGCAAATACTTCATACAAAAAAACCAAAATGACACAATCCTCTTGACGGTGAAATTAAATAGCCTAGGCCGAACCGTGTTGAAGTTTGTTCCTAGTGCTAACGAAGGAATGTTTAGACATGAGACCTCGCAAGTTTGACGAGTTGCACCGAGATGGCTCCCTCGGTCACTTTGCCGACCGGCTGTACTTTGCACAATAAGGATGCAAGTTAAATGTTATTATTATAAATGTTAGTAGTAAATACTTGTAATTTTTTATTTTCTTGTTTCTGCATTTCTCCAACAGTTTACTTTTAACGGCATTTGTAAATCAACTAGTAAAACGTAAAGATTAAAATCCATAACTTTGTTTTCAGGTTCAAAATTCAATCCTGTTTTAGATAAGATGTTATATTCCTAAGTTAAGAAAGTATTGAAAAATGCCATATTGTCTGAAGTCGCTAGTTATTATAGTACCCCTCCCACCAACTTTATTTAAATTATGTGACTGCCGCTGTATTCTACGATTCACCGAAGGACAATAAGCACATTTTGTAATTTGTTCTAGTCAATTTCTGATTGAACCCCCAGTTAAAAAGACCACCAACCGCTACTGTATTGTAGTATAGAATAGCTGTGAGTACTGCACATCTGGACCCAGTGGATCTATGGAATCCCAGAGTGGGGTATTTGTTAGGCTGAAGGGAGGGGGGAAGAGGAAAGTGAGGGAGTACTTGGCTATTCAGATCTGGTCACCAAACACGGCTAAAGCCCATTTCTAGCAATGTTTTGATTCTGAGTGGTGGTCTTTCACCAGGTTATCTACCGCTATAGCCAAGAATTTCTTCCTTTTCAATACTTTTTGATTTATGGTGATATTTTATGATCAACCTTGATTGAAAATGCATAACCATCGGGTCATAGGGAATAAACACTGAAGTGACTTACATATAGTTTTCTACACAAAGAACAAATAAAATAGCAAAATAAAATTCAAGAAATAATTCAATAAGTTTTGACGTGCCGTTCTTTATATTGGCAAGAAGATCCACAATCCACATAGATGCTAAATAACTAGTTTATTCAGGATGAACGAGAGGTATCACAATCTCCTTCTCAAAGGATACAGTAGGCACCGGGAGGGTCTATCAATTTCCCAGTGGAGATTTTTTTCAGTGGGGGATAACGCAACAATTCAAGTACTTACCTTGTCTATGACATCAGACACTTCAAATGATACAATACCATCCCTCCGGACTAGAGAACGTTCCGGTAGCTTCGTCACAAGATCGCCAGTCTCTGTTTAACAGTGTTACAGGAGGGGGCCTTCCGTGAACGGACAGCAACATATTCAAGGCGGCCATTGGAATCCAGACAAGGGCCTTCCGAATTAGTATGTACAATTTCCTGGTTCACCCGCTCTCTTGAGCTTAATTTAATTTGTTTGTACTTTAATGGTAACATGGCACCCTATTTAATTTATTGAGACGATGCTTTCATGTACGTGATTTACCCTCTGATAATGTTGCATCAGCCAAAACTGAGTGATAAACTAATTGTTAGCAAATTAATTTTTGAGATTTGTTCACACCCTGCGTTATCTAGTCATTCGGTATTAATTAAAATACACTTTAGACTAATTCCTTTCGTTGGCAAATCTATATACTTTCAAATAAACTTTTATACTTACAGAATTCTTTCATAATGTTAAGATGATAAAGAAGTATTGGCAAATCACCATGTTAGAAACTAACACATCACATATTCATTTACCAAAATATTTTGCTAAACGAACATTTGAACAATGTTAGTGCAAACACAATTATAAAATCAGTTACCGAGAATTTTTTTGTGAACATTTACGAAAAATCAAAACTAAACAAGTACAGTAGGTTTAAAATTTTCCTCCGATTTTGTGATTTAAATGGACATTAGATATTGAGTAATAATATAAATTTAAGGAATTTATTTACCTTTAAGGGAAGCTTCTAGAATCTGGCAGGCCACCACCATAAACTTCCAGCACTTCTCACAAACGTCAGCTCCCTGGCAACATGTGCGTATGTCATCATAGTCCGTCAGATCTATGTCAAATACCAGTTCTCTCGCTAGCACCACGGAACTGTGTTTGCTCATGGATGGCCTGGAAATAATATTATAATTTATATATTATACATATACTGCAATATAAAACCAAAAAACAGTATTTGTATTTAAGAATTAGATACTCACTTGCTGTCATAAACTCCACCGATATCTATTTTGTAGGGACATTTCTTCTGAAACAGAGCCATCAATTCCTTCTGGTTTGAGATGGAAAGATATCGAATGTAAACATCGTCAGCTAATGTGAATGAAAGTTCCCGGTGCGAAAGTGGATGAGGAGAATTTCCACAACTAAGCCAGCGACAGAATATGTTGTTCGGGAAGTAGCGATTGTAGTAAATAGACAGGAGATCGGGAAGTAGATTTGAATCGAAAGTCATGGTTGTTTATATTGACATCTGTTGAGTGTAGCCAAAAAGATCAAGATATTTAACCAAAGCAAAGGGAAATAACTCGGTTTATGCGGAAGAATTGCTAAAGACGAATAAGACGAAAAAACAAAACAACTGTTTACCGTTTGACAGTTTTGACAATTCATGCCTTTCCCGCCATAAAAAACCATAGAAATGTAATGACCGAGTGAAGACGGAGGGTAGTGATGGCCATAACCGAATATTTTGCATTCGAAACTTACGGTTCCGAACTAGGTAATGTTTAGGATTACGCATGCACATTGACATGCACATAACTAATGACCGAATTCACAGACATACTTATTTTGAAATATGTGCAAACTCAATTCTTAATAATTTTCCCAGACTAGACAGGCCTTGTACAAATTGAACAATGGGCGAGCATAGTTCATTATTAACGGAACGGAACCCGCCATAAAGCTCAGAGAGTTAACTCTATTGTAAAACGTCGGCATAATTTTAACAAAGGGCATTCGAGGACCATAATAAGCTGGCAGCCCGCCAAACAAAACGGATCATAAACCGAAAATTACTCCAGTCGGAACGACCTCGGGAACCGTGGGACCAGTTGCCCGGCGAATTTAGCTAATGGTCGACACTAGCGCCAGGGAACTAAGGCAAAAGATGACACCTAACCCCAGGAGGAGGTGGTCGTCAAGACAGTAGAATTCAGAGCCCCGGCTTGGGAGGTCGTCCCATCTCCGCCCTTTGGAGAGGGCGCCCATGCCGCGGGACGAGGACAGTTGAGTTCAGAACCCCGGCTCGGGAGGTTGCCTCTGCTCCGCCCTTCGGAGAGGGCACCCAGACCGCGGGAGTCGTCGAGAGACGAAACAGATGACAACCAGCCACAGGAGGAGCTGGTCGACGAGACAGTTAGGTTCAAAGCCCCGGCTCGGGAGGTCGCCCCATCTCCACCCTTCGGAGAGTGCGCCCAGGCCGCGGGACCAGTGGAGTTCCAGACGCAGACTGAGGAAAGGTTGACGTCAAGACTCCGGCGCGGGAGGTTGTCCTATCTCCGCCCTTCGGAGAGGCTGCCCAGGCCACGGGACAAGTCGACTGCACGCTTCCGCCCAGGAAGGTGTCCCATCTCCGCCCTTCAGAGAGGCCGCCCAGGCCATGGGACAAGTCGACTGTAAGCTTCCACCCGGGAAGGTACCCATCCTCACCCCAACTGAGGTCAGAGGCCGCCCATGCCCTCTGACCTCAGTTGCTGCCGACGTCTGGCCAGGAAGTTACAGGTCTCCGCCCTTCGAAGACCAGTCACAGGACTCGGGATAGTCATCCTAACAGGGAAGTGCTTCTGAACTCTTATTATAATTATTCCACCCTGTCATCCTGTGAATTCTCACGCAAAGACTTTCACATAATATCACATCTGAATATACAAACTTTTACGTAGATTTAAGCAAAGCGAATAGTTAATTTTAAGTACAAAGACTTTACAAGTAGATTTAAGAACGTGACTTTCTAATTTTAAGGATATTTTGTACCTAGTTAAGATTAACTTTATTTTAAGACTAACCCCACGATTATAGAAATAAATGACTTAATGTAAATACCTAAAGGGAGTTTCAGTTCCTACTATTTTGCGTTATTCCTATAATTATAACCCACTGCAATAATTAGCGTTTTATCAACATCAACAACTTGTTATTATGCTACTTAAGTGGGGTTCATTATCTCTCTTGGAATAACGCAAAAAGGTAAGAACTAAAAATCGATTCATGTATTTACTGTAAGGCATTTATTCTTCTATTCGTGGGGTTGACAAGACGTTAATTAATGCAGTGGGTTATAATTATAGGAATAACGCAAAAAGGTTAGGAACTGAAAAGCAATTTATGTATTTACTATGAGGCATTTATTGTTATAATCGTGGGATTAGTCTTAAACTAAAGTTAATTTTAATTAAGTATAAAATATCATTAAAATTATCGTTAAGTACTTAATTCTACGGTTCTTGAAATTAAATATTCACTTTTATTAAATATACGTAAAAGTTTGTATTCTTAAAACTAGAGATTCGCTGGCTTAATTATAGGGGAACGTTGATTCTAGATTCACTTGGCTTAATTATACGGGAAAGTTGATTCTTTAAGTTAGAGATTCACTTGGCTTAATAATACGGGAAAGTCTTAGTTATCCTACGTAAAAGTTTGTATATTCAAGTGTGATATTTCATGAAAGTCTTTGCATGAGTATTCACAGGATGACAAGGTGGAATAATTATAATGAGAGTTCAGAGGCACTTCCCTTTACCGATGGCTATACAGAGAGCGGCTGGGTATGCAGAGTTCTCGCATTTGCACTAGGTATCCAAGTACCTCCGGATCGGGAGTAGGTACAAACGCGGCGATAATCAGAGGCCTGGGCGGTCTCCGGGGTTTGATCCTCCGAAGGGCGAAGATCAGTAACTTCCTAGGCAGAAGCGGGGGGGTCGACTCGCGGTGCAAAGCCGCGGTGGCGACTTCTACGGTAGATCGCCGAAGGGCGAAGACCAGACTTCCTTCTGGGACGGAAGTGTAAAACTCACTCGCGGTGCAGAGCCTGGGCGGTCTCTGCAAGTAGATCTCCGAAAGGCGGAGATCGTACTTCCTTCTGGGACGGAAGCGTAACACTCACTGTCGTCAGAGGACTTGGGCGGCCTCTCCGAGGGGCGAGAATAAGTATTTTCCTGGGCGGAAGCTTCAAGCCAACTCGCGGTGCAGAGTCTGGGCGGTCACATGCAGTATATCTCCGAAGGGCGGGGATCGTACTTCCTTCTGGGACGGAAGCGTAACACTAACTCGTCAGAGGACCTGGGCGGCCTCTCCGAGGGGCGAGAATAGGTACCTTCCTGGGCGGAAGCTTCAAGCCAACTGTCTTCTCGTCAAAGGCACTCTTGCCTGTCACCCTCTGTGGGGATCTAGTTCTTCGTTGTTCCGTCTCATTCGGCCGCGGGCGAATGGTCCCACGGTCATTATGAATTTTTCGGTGCGACTGTGTGTGTCGGCCGTCTCGTCAGGGTCGGTTTTATAACCTCTATTGGCAGCCTCTCCGAAGGCGGCTCATTTCCTTTTAGGTTTTATTGCTGTCCTTTTGTAAAATAATGCCGACTTTCTAAAATAGTATTTAAAGTACTTACTTTACGATGTAGTACTTTACAGTGGTTTCCGGCTTGAACAACAATATGCGCGGCTAGCCTTTGTGAAATTTTTTATGGCTGGTCTAGTCTGGGAATTATTAAGAATTGAAATTCACATGTTTATGAACTAAGTATGTCTGTGAATTCAGTCATTACTTATAGGTATTACAAAGGATATATCGGGGTTAGTCTTAAACTAAAGTTAATCTTAACTACAGCCTGGCAGAATATTCGAGACAAATAATAAATTCTGAAGTAAGCACGTCATTTCCATGGCAACCCCAAGGTTTTTGACATTTCCTTGATGTTTTTCAAAAACGCCGAAAACTAACATACCCGATCATTGTTGTTTACTTTAATTATTTATTAACATTTACAAATCATTTCAAATGATTGGACCAATAAACAGTGGAATGAGGGAAGCTATTTAATGAGCTATTTAATGGAAGCTATTTGTGGAGAGAACAAAGCCCCGACTGACTCCTCTCTTGAAGCGGCTTCTCTAGCAGCTTACTTTAACAGTAAAGTTCAAAATATAAGAGCCCTTAGTGGAGCGGGGTCACCTTCCATAACTGCACCAAGACCACTGTCTGGTGATTTTATAAAATTCTCAAATGTTACAATAGAGGATATAACACGGGCTATAATATCTTGTCCGAATAAGCAATGTGCTCAAGATCCTCTGCCTACCTGGCTCATAAAAAAATGCCTCCCTGATATAGCGCCTGTAATTACCAGCATTATTCAGAGGTCTTTAAAAAATTCACTTGTTCCTGGCACACTTAAAAAGTCACTAATAACACCAATACTGAAAAAAACAAATCTTGATGCTGACAATGCGGATAGTTACAGGCCTATATCTAATTTACCCTTTCTTGCCAAATTGCTAGAGAAAATTGTAGCTAAACAATTAGTGGGGTATTTGAACTCTGCTGGTTTGTTTGCGAAAAATCAATCAGCCTATAGACAGTTTCATTCAACAGAGACTGTTCTTTTGCGGATCATTTCAGATCTGATTCTTGGGATGGAAGCAGGTAAAGTGGGTTTAGTGTCCATCCTTGACATGAGTGCTGCATTCGATACGGTGGATCACAGTATCCTACTAAATGTGCTCTATACCGAATTTGGCGTTCGGGGTGATGTGCTAAAATGGATGACATCTTACCTGTCTGGACGAATAAGCTCAGTAATTTTCAATTGACGTACTTCACCTGAATCTCCAATTGAATTTGGAGTTCCCCAAGGTTCCGTCCTGGGTCCCATTCTTTTTATTTTGTATACAAATCGTCTTGAACGCCTCATTCACTCGGCTGGCTTTGAATCACAAGGCTATGCGGATGATCATATAATTTTCAAGTTTTGTTCTCCGGATGAAAAACACATCCTAAAAAAATGAGGTAGTTGACTTTATTGACACAGTATCAAGTTGGATGTCTGTTAATAAACTTAAACTTAACCCTACCAAAACAGAGTTCATTTGGATATCTTCTCCCGGAAGGCAGGACCTTCTTGATTTCAGTCCGATTCAAATTCAGGGCACTGATATCATTCCTTCTAAAGAAATTAAATTTCTTGGTTTCACTATCGACAGTTGTCTATCTCTTGAGTCGCAAATCTCAAAGGCGGTAAGTTCTGACTTTTTCCATCTTAGACAGATAAAATCAATCAGTAGATGCCTTCCCTCTGATGCAGTTAAAACACTAATAAATTCTTTTGTTGTCTCACGTATGGACTACTGTAATAGTGCATATGCTGGTCTCCCCCAGAAACAACTCAATAGGATCCAGTCTGTCTTCAATGCTGCGGTGAGAATTATATATAGTGAGCCTAAATATTGTCACATAACTCCACTTCTAAGGGATCGCCTTCATTGGCTTCGATGCCCTGAAAGAATAGAATTCAAGATTTGCTTAACAACCTTCAAAGCACTACACGGAAAGGCACCAGCCTATATATCTGAACTCTGTGTCCGACAAAACCCAGGTGATAGACAGCTTTCTTTGAGGTCAGTAGATTTGAATGCTGCTAACCGATTAGTTGAACCCTCTCGGTCAAATAAACCCGTGTACTATGATCGTGCTTTTTGTATATCGGGCCCGGTCATCTGGAATAAGCTTCCCCCAAATATTGCTAACATTCAGAATTTAGCAGAGTTCAAACGGGTATTGAAAACAAAATTATTCAAAAAATCCTTTCCGACATAAAACATAAATTCATGTACGTAGAAACATAATTTCAGGACATTTTTTTCTTTCTTTTTCTTTTTCTTTTTCTTTCAATCCTCCATAGCTTATTTAGTTGCGGTTTTCTCTCCTTGTTATTTAATTTCATTAGTATTCAGTGAAAACCATGTATATAATTTTCTCTTGTTATTTGTACCTACTACATATTTGATTATTTACACCATTAGTTTCTAAATTGTTATTTTATAATACCTGCTCATGGATATATTTTATGTCATAGTATTAATTTTGCATATTGTATTTATATTATAATAACAGATATACTATGTAGTATATCTGTTATTTTACAATTAGGTTAGGTTAGTTAGTGTAAAGCGCACTTGAGGTGAACCTTCACAAAAATGCGCTATAGAAATTAACTCTTATTATTATTATTATTATTAATATATATTCCGGCGCTGTTTAGCTGAATTTCTAGCTAGGAAACTCCTGTATAAATTTTACGACTTTTACAAACGCACTATTGAAATGATTAGTGTTGACAAGTTTTATTAATTTCGTACATATGTAAACAATATTTTTGTGGATTTATGCTGATTTTTAAACAATTATATCAATGTACATTCAGATTTGAGGTTTTTTTTTTAAAGAAAATATTTGAAAATCTCCTCTTACCATCACAGTAAGCGGAAGACGTTGCTTGTGTCGTAATGGAGGACTTAGCCAGCCGAGGAATTGAACTCACGACGCCTGGGTAACACCCAAACGCGATGCCAATTCAGCAACTGACCGGCCACTGACCAGTGACCACTTTTAGGCTTCACGTTTCAATTTGACAGTTTATTGTAAACAAAAACGTCCAGAAGAAAAACGACTCAAGTCAAATTTTGTTGTTTTTTTTTAAATATAATTTTATTGTGAATTTTTTTAGTATTGGAAGCGGGAAAACGAAAGCTGGTAGCATGAAACATCTGGAAACTGGAAATGAGAAGCAAGAAGCGGCGAGAAGAAAAACCAAAACATAAATGCGGGAAACTAGAAACTGAAACAAGAAGCGGGAAATCAAGAAGAAGCAGGAAGCAAGAAATTAAAACCAACACTCAATTCATTCCTTTAGCCCTATCTATCCTACATTCCCATATTGGGTCTAGGTTGCCATATACGAGTATACACCACCTATTTAAATTATATCCTCCTTCTCATCCTTAGAGCATGTGCTCTAAATTATAGCTAAATCAGTGCCCCCTGGGCCCTGGTATCTTGGTGGGACTCTCTTACTTAATGCACTCTTACACTTTCTCTTGGCAACAATTTTTTTTTTAATAAATGTTTTTTAAACTACAACCCTCATTCCATCTTTCTGTTCACATTTATGAAGACTGTTTGATCCTTTTTCGTAAGCAATTTGCGGTAGAATTGTTCAAACTGGAATCTCTGGTTCTAGCCATACAATTTTCTAGATTTTTCAAAATTATACTCATATCAGACTAGTGAACTCATTTCTGAAAGAAAATTTTCAAAATTCCAACATTTTCCAAAAATGTCTATTTCATTAGCACTTTGCACGGTTGGGGTTGAACAGTTGAAGCTTATATCTCCGGTTCTAGCCATACAATTCTCTCCATTTTTTCTGATTCATACTAGAATCAAACAGGTGAACTCGTTGAGCATACTTTTTTTATTAAGATCACACATTTTTCGTAAAGATCCTTTTTCGTAAGCAGTTTGCATCTTTGCGGTCGAATTGTTCAAGCTGGAATCTCCGGTTCTAGCCATAAAATTATCTCCATTTTGTCGGATTCACTCTCAAATTATACCTGTGAACTCGTTTCGAAAGAAAAATTTTCAGAATTCGAATATTCCCCAAATTTTTTTTAATTTCATGACCTTTTTGCATGATTGGGAACCAACTGTTCAAGCTGAAATCTCTGGTTCTAGACATTCGATTATATTCAACTGTTTTGGATTTTTACCCAAATTTGTTACTTCATCTCGATTCTGAAAGGAAAACTTTTTTTTTGAAAAGTATCTATTTCGTTTGCACGGTTGGGGTCGAACTGTTCAAGCTCGTGTCTCCGGTTCTTGTATTTTTAAAATTTACTTAGGCTTAGCATTTTTTCAAAATCTAATCAGAAATATTACTTTTTTCTGATTTTTTTACAAAATATTTAAAATACGAATATGATTTCTTAGTGGAGAAAGGTATGTTTAATCATTTATCGGTGCGTTTTTGGAAATAAACATAACCAAAGATCGTTTTGAACGATTACAGCGCCCTCAATTTTTGTCTACTTTTAAATGTCAAACTGTAGATACAAAAAGTTCATTAAATTTAGAGGGTCAAGTACTTAATTCTACATAAAAGTCTTATTTCTTAAAATTAGCGATTCACAATATTTATCTTTCGTAAAAGTCTGTATTCTTAATACTAATTTCACTGGGCGATGGGAGGATTAGATCAAGAGTTCAAAAGCACTTCCCTATTACAATGACTATCCAGAGTCCTGTGGCTGGTCTTCGACCAGTAACTTCCTGGCTGGACGTCGGCAGCAAATGCGATCAGAGGGCCTTGGCGGACTCCGAGGGGTGAGGATGGGTACCTTCCTGGGCGGAAGCGTAGTCACTTGTCCCGTAGCCTGGGCGGCCTCTCCGAAGGGCGGAGATGGGACACCTTTCGAGCTAGAGTAGTGGAGTCAACCCTGGCCGTTCGCACAAGGGAAGAACTCGGACTTCCTCCTGCGATGGAGATGGGTACCTTCCTGGGCGGAAGTGTACAGTCAACTTGTCCCGTGACCTGGGCGGCCTCTCCGAAGGGCGGAGATGGGACAACCTCCCACGCCGGAGTCCTGACGTCAACCTTCCTGTAGCCTGCGTTCGGAACTCAACTGGTCCCACGGCCTGGGCGGCCTCTCCGAAGGGCGGAGATTGGACATCTTCCGAGCTAGAGTAGTGGAGTCAACCCTGGCCGTTCGCACAAGGGAAGAACTCGGACTTCCTCCTGCGATGGAGATGGGTACCTTCCTGGACGGAAGCGTACAGTCATCTTGTCTCGTGGCCTGGGTGGCCTCTCCGAAGGGCGGAGATGGGACAACAACCTCCTGCGCCGGAGTCCTGAGGTCAACCTTTCTGTAGCCTGCGTTCAGAACTCAACTGGTCCCACTGCCTGGGCACTCTCTGGAGAGCGGAGATGGGGCGACCTCCCAAGCCAGGGCTCTGAACTCAACTGTCGCGACGACCAGCTCCTCTGGTTGCTGGTTGTCATCTATCCTAGGGCTATAGTTCTCTCTTTCTCCGATTGATGTAAACATTGCCCTGATCGCTAGATGTCGCTGGTAGGCCCGTTTTGCAACTTAATTGGTAATTATTCCGAAGGCATCCTTCAGTTATGATAAGTATATTTACCATCGGATTACTTATTACATAGCTTAATCTTAGCGTACGATAATGCTTTTATATCTAGTTAATTAATTCTAAAGTTAATAATGAAATAATTCCTATCGTCCAATATATTTATCGATAGAATGAGATCTTTGTCCCACGGTTCTGGTGGATTTTCAGCACAGCTGTTTGTGTGGGGCCGGTCCGTTCGGGGTCAGTTTTATGACCTCTATTGTCTAGCGGGCCGCTAAAGTCCTTTGGGGATTATTACAACGCTTGGGTCGAGTGGCCCTTTGTCATTTTCTGCCGAGATTCTAAAATAATAGTTAAGGGCGCTCTAAGCTCTACGGTAGTTTCCGGTCCGTAAATAATGCACGCTGCTAGCCTTTGTGCAATTTACTCGAGGTCTACCTAGTCGCAGGGAGTTATTAAGAGTTGAGATGCACATGTTTTTAAA
>JAHDVE020001094.1:0-80682 GCA_022606495.2 Halesus radiatus | reverse complement strand
AAAATTCTCCTGTAACAGCCTTTTGTATTCCATAATTTTTTTCCAATGACGTTTTTTAGTTTTTTTATCACAAATTTCACTCCTACACTAATTTCATTATCACACGAAAACTCCAAATGCCTATAGCTATAGGACATTTATTTATTTATTTAAGTACATAGAACAAGCATGTTTGTAAAGTAATTTATCAATAAATATGTACATGTTTCGAAACCAATGGTTCCCTCGTCAGGATACAATGTATACAAAAAATAATTAAAGATAAGCATAGACGAGTTATAAATATGTAGATAATTTGGTAATACTGTAAAAATAATTATATGAAATATAAAAAAAGAATAATAATAAAATTATTATAAAACTACAAATATTTTATTTATATTAGAAAAAATAACTTAAACAAAATATGCATATATGTCATTATTTTTCAGTGCATGTTGTATCCTGACGAGGAAACCATTGGTTTCGAAAACATGTAGATATTGATTTATTTAAAAGTGGTTTAAAAACATAATATTCTTTATTTTTTTAATGAAACAAAGTGAATTCGTGATAATTAATGAAATTAATTGATAGTTGGACATTCAATTTATTATTATAGGGCACGTGGAAAATATCCACATTTTCTGCCAGGTAGTTAACTAACCCAGTACGTCTTGCCAGGGGATCAGCATTGGCACGTTTGTTCTGCACCTTGGAGAATCGGAAGCTTATGTTGGTGGCCTCGCGTGAAATTATCCATTACATCCAGGATGTCAGGTATTAACAAGAAACCGTTCAGAAGTTTATACGCCATAAGCAGTAATTCGATATCCCTTCTAGAATTAAGGCTGCAGATACCCATTGGTTGCGCCATATTGCTAAGGGATACATGTAGGTACTGGCTTATAACAATGAATAGTAAACCTCAATATCAAATCCCCTCCTATCCGCATAATCTCTCCTTGGATAATAACTGAAGGAAGGGAACTGTAATCGGAATAAGTTCCTTTCAATACGTTTTTCCAATTTGACCTGTCTTATCCGATGTTCCACAGGCTCAAATTATATATATATTGAAGATACTGTCCATCGTGTTTAATCAAGTGCAAAATTTGTTCCAGATAATTATCGATACATAATTTTGAGAACTGGTCCATTATTATGGGGTTAATAACTGGCTTTGCCGTAAACGGCTGGTATAGTGGAGTCGCAGATTCGCACCACCACCCATCATTCCAGAGATAAATTCTGAAACAGGCACGGGTAAAAACCGAACTTTCTCATGTAAAGGTGTCGTAAAAATTTCTTTTAAATTTTCTCGACTATTAGTATATATACGTGGCCTCTGGCCTGAGATACCTGAGATCCACTCTCGAGAATGCTACGCGCTAAGTTAAAGTAAAGTAGCCTTATAACTACAAGGTTTGTCAAACTCTTTTGAATTGTGTATGACAAAACCCAACTTTTTTGTAGCTGATTTTCATGTGAGAGTGAAATGTTCCATAAGATACTTTACCTCGTGGGGCTGAAGTACCAAGATAAGGAAGGGAAAAGGTAATTTACTGATGTATTATAATTATCTTATTGAAGATGTTATTTATATAATGTTGTATGAAGTTATCATCCATTGTAATTAAATGAAATAAAAAAAACTTCGTTTTAACCACTTTTTATTTATTACGCCGACCGAACACAAATTTTAACGCCGACTTTTTTGTTGTTACATTTAATGATATTAACAAATTAAAAAATATGTATTTAGGAAAAGAAGGTTTACACCTGGGACTTAAATCAGGACCTCTCGGTTTATCCGGGACCAGCTCTCTAACTAATTTATCTAATGCCAGTTTATTGCTCTCCATCATTTTTATCGATTTCATTTATGAATTGTTAATATCATCTTCAATTAATTCCCATATATTTTTGGCTGCTATCTTTCTATATTGGCTGCAAGATTCTCCCGATCTAGACAATGTCTCGGATATACCTACCTGATTTTAAACTTATTGGTGTAATATTTAAAAAATAATCTGTGTCTTTTCTATTTCATGATTCATCTGAGTAATGTTAATATTGTTTAAATGATGTTTATCGAGGTTTACAAGCTTCAATAGGTTATTACAATTTGAATAATATTATGTTTAGGTCTGGTCACCAAATATTCTTTAAGACAAGTCAAGCAATATGGCAGGTTTACATTCTAGTGGTGGACGCCATCTCTCTAATGCTTTTATTTTGAAGTACTAAAGACTGACAAAATTATTTTTATTTAGCATAGGACATACATATACATCTCTATATGAAGAACCGAATGTCTGTCTGTCTGTCATCGATTTTCTCGAAAATTAATTGACCAGTTTCGCTAAAAATAGAAAGGTTTATTCCTATTAGTGCCGGGAAGGTTTGCTGAATAGTTTGAAATAAATCTAATATGTAAAACTGTTGCAATAACGTTTTAAAATTAGTATGAAACATTGAACCCGCCATGTTTTATTTACGTTAGCCCATAGATATACCACTCTGGTTAGACACAAATTACATACTCAAAAGAAGAAGGTTTATTATGGTAGAACATTTTCAAAATTAAAAAACAAGGTTCATTGACGCAATAAAATAAGATAATCCAATACTATTAATACGTCATCCGCATCTGCCTCCGAGAAAACGCCAAAGCGAAAGCGAAAACGCCAGAAAATGTTATATGTTTTATGGTATACATTTGCGAATTGACAAAATATACTCGACCTTTTTTTGAATTATGCCGAGGGTTCTATATAATGGAAGCATTCATTAAAAATACCTAACTCACCCGCCAAAAAGTAGGTTAATTATTAAAAAAATATTCGGTACAAGGAGAAACTTTTGTAAATAGTATAAAATGTTCTCTGTTTCAAATGTCCTGAAACAATCCAGTTTAAGCTTTGCTGGATGGCATTTAAATCGGAACTATGCATCTCTGAAAATTCTAATTCACGACAGTCAACTCTTAGATCAGCGACGTCATCGGCTATCGGAAGGCTGAAGGAACCAAATCTCACACCGGATACTAAATTTGGTGAGCGAGCTTTCAGCGTGTCAGGCCCTAAAGCCTGGAATAAACTGCCATACGATCTAAGATTGATTAAAGACTCGACAGAATTCAGAGCAAAACTCAAAACTCATCTCCTCGGACAGTCATATCTATGAATGGTTCAGTTGCATACCTAATTAAAATAGCGGAGGTAGCCATTAGTACCCACCTAAAGTAATTAACAGAAAATTTTACAACTTTTCATACTCCGCGACATGTGAATAACTCTAAATACTTGTAACTGTAAATAATTACTATCGAAAATCTCAAATAAAATAATGTTTCAAATAAATACCTACTCTTTTACCAATAACTTTCTAATAAATTATAACAGCAATGACTAATCGGAATTAAACAGTAACTGCAATATCATGCAATGTGCAATGTTTTCTAATATTTGTTCCTGTGTATGCAAAGCACATCTTCTCAAGCGAAAACTTTGTACTAAAAGGTTTTAATCTGGAGTGACCTACCAAGTAAGTATGTTTCTGTATCTGTTTGTACGTAATAAGATAAACCCTAGCAAGTTGTATTTGTATAGCGCTCTTGAGGTGATTTTTCACAAACACGGCGCTATACAAGTAATCCAAGTATTATTATTATTGTCTCTTTATTTTCGTTCTTCTGCTGGTAAATGATTGATATTACGTGAGCCTGTCTTGACTGAGTTCTGACTGCAAAAATCGTCTAATATTCTTAAATTATAACTACACATCGTAACTAGTACATACTAGTTTTTCTTCTCACAAAATATTTTATTTGTATGAGAAAAAACTCAGCAGGTGCATATAGATTAAAACCTTTTAAATTAATTACGCAGATTTTTTATTTTTTATTTCCCGCAAAAAGAACTTAATTTTTATTTTTAAAATAGCCAGAAGGGGATTTTATAATTTTGATGTCACTGAATGCAAAGGGTGGTTTTATTATTTTCGTAAGAAGCAATCACTTTGGGGTTTGACCTCAAATAAAACAAACGCTTTGTTATGAAACACGAATATATTCTAACCAAGTTTGAACTAAGCAAAACCGGTAGTCGAAAATAGGTAGTTTTAAATTGCACTTCACTCAATTTTTCCAATGGCAAAAATTTACAAAACAAATTAACGGAGGCCAGGGTAATCCTAATTTGTTGAAAGATGTTGCTGTCTCTGAGGTTCTGAGAAGAGTCAGATACTGTTTTTTTACCACTTATTCCTCAATAAGCGATTGGGAACCGCATGATAATCAAAATTCCGATGTTAGCGACATCTTGAGTATAATCAAATATCCTAGATTGACAATACGCTCAGCTTCTGACATTTGTTGGCAAGATTCTACAATAGGGCCTCTAGCGGCCCGGGATGTGCGATATACATTTCAATAGATTTTCTGTAATATAAATAAATATTAGGTAATCGACATACGACTTTACTGCTTTTTTTGCTTATACCTGAAAAAATATTAAAAAGTCTATTAGGTTTGTACAGTTGGGGAAGTTCATGCGATTCCACTATAATACCGGTTATCATAGCTCTAAAGGAAATTTTGAACATTATGCTTAGAGTCCCCATCAGAACTTTAATGTCTCTGAAACAATTATATTCAAAAGATTAAGGTAATTTACCCATACAAAAACCAGGATAACTTTGCACATACAAACTCGGGTCGATTCACAAGATCCTCATTACAACTTACGATCCCCCAACCTTCAACTAAAACAACTTTTGGACAAAGATATTTGCAATATTTCTCTATAAAAGTATTTAACATCCTCCCTCTAGCAATAAAAACCATTACAAAATTAACCGACTTCAAAAGAAGTATTACGATATCAATTATGGACACAGGAATGAAGAATATAAATATACACAGGAAGGAAGAATATGAATATAATAGAATATAAAATATAACCTAACAGAGTTTAACTGTTTCGGTATGTTTTCTTTTAGATTTTAGAATTTTTATTAATTTATTGCATTATAATTTTCCTCTAGTAATATTTTAACATAATTACGAAAACTTACTTATTGTTTTAACGTTATTTTTTTTTTGTAATGCGGATTACAAATTTTTGGTTACGTTTATTTACAAAAACGCAACGAAAAATTATTAAACACACTCCACTTTAAAAATCATATTCGTATTTTTAATATTTTTTAAAACATACAATGGAACGGTCAGAAAAAAGTAATATTTCTGATTGGATTTTGATAAATGCTAAGCCTATGTAAATTTATAAAATATTTAATAAATATTTTTCTATTTAAAAATGTTATGTTTATCGTATTGCGTAATAATACTATCATTATTTCGAATTAATAAATAATAACTCTCCGACGTCCCTCTCCCCGTTAAAGTATTAATTGTTTTTAATTCGTAGAACTCCATTCATATTATTTTTTTTTAAGTAATGTAAATCAAAAATTAATAATGTTAGTATCAAGTTCTGGAAGTATTTTTAGTTTTTATTAATGCGACAGCTGTTTTGACATTATGAGTTATTTAAATGATTTTATTAATTCCCACCCAATTTTAATTTGGACGGGTTTTTAAAAATAATGATTTATTATCGGTAAAATCAATTTAGTATTCTGTGAGGTTTTTACATTTATAGTGTGTTTCCCCGTACTTAAACCATTATGTTTTCTTAAGAGGAAACGGCTGAGCGGCCTGTTTTATACAAAACTTAATTGGATTTGAGGCCAAAATACTCACCTTCTGATCTTTTTTTCATCAAAAAGTAAATATCTAGTACGGATTAGGAGTAATTAATTTATTTTTGTTTTACATTTTGAAATACAGGCCATTGAATGGATAGATTTTTCTCGATTTTAGAGGCACCTTTAACAATTATTTGGGGCTAACGGTGATTTATGAAAAAGTTTTACCTCTTCTCGTTTGAAAATATAATGAAACATAATATAAAATAATAAACAAAATATAATAAGCATGGTGGACTTTAAATTATACTAAAAAATACTAATTTACGTTGGATCACGCATTTGTCGTACATAATTTAAAATATCATTTCTTTTTAAATGTTTTGTTTTTATATTTTTGTTTACGTAATCACATTTACATAGCAAATATGATAATTTAAAAAAAAATCATTAAACCCGCAAATAATTTTCTAGGTTGCCTGTAAAATTATGATTTTTTTTTTCATCGCATTTACTTCATAATTTAAAACAAAAATAAATAAAATACTTCTCATCCATACTAGATATTTACTAAACCTTTAATTAGAAAAATATATCATTCAGTTTGGATGGGTATTTTGGCCCTAAATTCAAAATTTTGTTATGTATGAAACAGGCAGAGCAACCGTTCCTCTTAATTGATTTATTTAAATGTGTTATTTTGTTTTGATATTCTGAACATACCGAGAAGTGGCGAATAAATAATTTTCCTTACTTCATTAATTGATGTCACATTAGGTTCATTCGTTCGTTTATTAATTTCTAATAGTTCAAGCAAATTTTGTTGCCAAAAACTAAAAATGCCTGTAGAACTTAATAATATAAATTTGATTTACATTAAATAAAAAATAAAAATAGATAAAAGCGTCGTACTTATACTAATAGACAAATAAAATGTTTTCCTATTTACTCCACAAGTACCTTGTAATGAGATTAAAAGGATTAACTTATAATAAATAATTATAAGTTAATCCTTTTGAAAGCATATTGTTATATCATAATAGTAGGTTATTAGGGAGAAGTATTATTAGATCGAATATTGAACCAATAAGCTTTATTATTAAGCTCCGTGGGCCTAATCGAATATTACCTACAGCAAAATATAACTATACTCGTCAAAAACAAAAATATCGTACATTCGCTCTTATGGGATGTATTTCCGACCCTAATGGAAAATTAATAAATGACTAGTTCGCCTGGTTAATTCATGAAGGAGGATTGAATATTTATTACGCGTAGAGAATTCTTGACAAAATCATGTATTTCAAAATGAAGGAGGGAAATACTCGGATGTTTCAGGGATTTGAAAACGTCGATCTTCGGCTATTAAATTTCTACATATAAAATTTTTCCCAAAATTACCAGACCGGTTTCGCTGAAAATATAACACTTTATTCTTATTAGTGCCGGGAAGGTTTAGAGGGTAGTCGAAATGAAATCAAATATGTAAAACTTTTGCAATCAAGTTTTAAAATTTTGTATGAAAAACATTGAACCCGCCATGTTGAATTGAGATTAGCCCATAGATATACCACCCTGGTTAGCCACAGATGACATATTAAAAAAAAAGGTTTGTTTAGGTATAACATTTTCAAAATAGAAAACACAAGTAGGTACCTACTTAAGAACTTTATTATTTATATATATTTTGAAAAAATATATTTTGGAATGAAATAAAATTTTGAATAAATTAATGTTTTTTGTTTCTTTGTTTAGAGATTGTTATGAAATCAATTATGGGACCCAAATGACAAGCAAAGACTTACAACTTTCTTAAAAATAATAATCCCGAGCAAGGACGGGTATTATTTCATAAAACAAAAATTTAGGAAATGGAAACAAAGTGAGAAAATATTCGTAAAAGTAAAACTACCCAAGTATTTATCTAAGTGGCATAGATCTTATACCATTTTTTAATTTGATGTTGTGAACAAATCAAATCATAAACGCATGTAAAAATTAAAAAAAAAAAAAAAAAAAAAAACAGAGTAAACATAAAAGTATAAAAGAATATATGCGCATGAAAACAGTATTACTGTGTTTGAATACATCACTCTTCCAATGTGAAGGATTTCAGTGAAATGGTCATTTTATACCTCTCTTTTTCGTCTCCTTCCCCTTCTTTCTACAAAATAATATGGAAGAAGTGAGAAAGATTGAGTTTTGAAAAGCCATGTACTGTTTAAAACATCATATTCAGATTGTAACTAGTGTGTACTGAATGCGCCATATGCAGCCTTTCTGTGTGAGTACCTTACAAGAGTCCCCGCTGCTCCCAAACGTCTGGAGGCAGTGAGACTATGGCATCCCCAATTGGGGTATGTTCTGAGGCCGAAGGTGAAGGAGATTTGGGATTCGATAATTAATGGTGGTCTTTCGCCAGGGCGATACTGACAGCATCTACCACTCTGGAACGTGCCGCAAATATACTACATATTATTTTTAATTAATAATTGTGAGTAAGACAATTTGATCAAATAAAATTTACTTGCGCACGGCGGGATTTGAAAATGCGATCTCTGGATTCAAGGCCAAGTATCATAACCACTCAACCATGGAGACCGTCGGAAGCTGTTTCAAATGGGCTTCTTTAGATTTTACAGTCGTTGGTTAGACCTCCAATAAGACGCAATAATACTTTTATATTTGATTGATGAAATAATGTATCACATTCAACATATAGGTTAATTTTTAATAAGGAACTCTAATACATTTTTTTTATTTTACTAATGACGTCCTACTTAAATATCAGGATTTTCTATCTAAATTTTTGTAGTGTATTTTTCAAAGCCCACCAAAACCCTTCAAATCGATGACTAGTCGATTTTGAGGCAAAAATATCAAATGTCGAAACAAGTTTGAGCTTTACCATGCATAATTTTATATTATTTGCATAGTAAACCATAACTAAACATACATAATACAATTATTTACCGTTTTAGAAACTTTAAGTCAAATAATAATACAAGTATTTAACATTAACATTATCATAATATCCGTATTGACAATCGCTTTACCTATGAATATTCTAATGTCTAAAATTAATAATAGTTATTTACATTTAAAATTAATTTTAATTTTAGCCAAAACTAAAAAAATACATATTTGAAAAACCAAACAAAATTTACAAATAAAAATTTCCATACAAATCTAAAACGAGAATATTCTGAATCCAATGGTACCAACATGACAAGGTATTTTGATAAGATGATTTTTTATTCACTTCTATAACGATCTAAAAATTATTCATATAATGTAATAAAACTTTTTGGATACTTCTTCTGGAAGAAGTATCCAAATTAATTCTTTTGATAAAAAAAGTTACAAAAAATTTATATTCAAATACAACCGGTTTACAATTAGATAAATTTGAAATATTAGAAATCAGAAAAAAAAATTGTAGTCGATTAAATAAAATTAATTATTAAAAAAAATTAATTAGCTATCTCTTGAACTTATTTTCATATTAATATTAATGACAAAAAAATATATTTTTTTAAATTCTTATAAATTTGTTATTCAATGTTTTATAATAATTTTTTATCAACATTTTTGATTAATCATTATGAACTTAAAACTATTTTTGGTTATGTTTATAATTTGTCTATTCTTACGTTATTTATTCCATAAATATCTTATTAACGTCATTTTTCAGATTTTTTTTTAGTTGCAGGTCATGTGTTTTATGTTTATAATTTATCTATACTTGACATTATTATTTTTTAGTAATCTGTATATTCCTGATGAGGAAAGCATCGCTTTCAAAACATGTTGATTTGTATATATTTATAAAGTGGTGATTACAAAATAATTTTTAATTCATTTAGTAATAAAAGTTGATTGTTCTAAATCGGCATGAATATACATTTTTTCTTGTTCCTTGCTACATGCCGTATTTTTTTCACGTCAATCGAACATATTTGTAATTTTCCATATCTGAGAAAAAAGTTATTTTTTTGTATTTTCAGCGTTCAATAATATGGATTACTGTTTTTGTTTTCTTTTAATGTCGCTTTTTTCTTGTGTTTTCTATTGAAAATAAATATTACATCCAATTTACTCGATCTCGTATAACTTGTTTATCATTCGAAAGGTTCGCAACATTATTAAGAAAGTTTCAATATTTCCACCCCGGGACTGACTATGTCTGTCACTCGGAAAACATCATTTTAATATTTGATTATTTACCAGAGACCAAATAAAGGTTTAATAAAAAGTGAAGGGTAGTTATTCATCCCTTTAGAGGCTTATTTCCCAAACTTAAGTATAATGGATGGATGAGGGGTGGGTGAGAAGGAGAAAGGAGGAGGGCAAGGCTTCCATCAATTTCTCCCCCAACCGCCGACCAATCGTAGCAATAATCCTGATTTCGGACAAGACCAAATAGAATATAAATTGAAGGTAAGATCCGCTGGTGATTAGAAAAGAGAAATGGGTTCGGGGTAGACTCGTTTGCGATAGAACAAGATCATAGATTTACTTGAAATTACAGAAAAAAAAGATTTCTTCTTAAAAAATCACGAAAAAAGTAATAGTTTTGTAAAATTAACAAGAAATATATATTTCATAAAAACAATCACTTTGTGGATTGATACGATGAATTAAAGGAAATGTTTTGTATAAAGCACCGTTTAATATATAAATATCGACTTGTTTCGGAAGCGAAGCTTCCCTCATCACACTTGATCATCACTTTGGATTTATTTACATAAGTATTAATTCAACTGTTTCGTTTCTCTGTGTTTAATATTGTCATTAAATGTAAAAAAAAGTAAATACAGTTTTTAAATGGTTATAATGTGATTTTTGAGGTTATCTTCACGAAATAGCGCCATTGAAACGATTTGTATTAAATTCGCAAATAAAAATGGTCATTCGGAGCATAACAAAATATTTAATTTAAAATGGTGGCATTTTTACGTATACGAATGTTTATCAATGTTTATTTAACAAATGGTGTACTTTGCAGTCTGCTAACGCAAGAAATTCTATTAATAATATATCTGTAAATCTATACGGATAGTTAAGAAAATACATAAGGTATCAAAAGACAAAAAGTCTGGTATCATATTAAAGGTATTATATAGGTACTGAAATTTTAGCTAAAACGTTCAAAATTGCCTTCGCTTGTTTTGAAACTGCACCTATTTTCAAACATATGTTCAATTTATTTTAACTTATTGAAGCTTATAAACCTCATTCTAATATTAAATCATCGAGGAAGATTATATTACAAATCCTAAATGAAATACGAAACCGAAAAAAAGACAGAAAATAAAAAGGTATCATTTTAATATTTGTTAATATTACCTTCTTCGATATTTGTTTTATTTATTTTATTTTATCTATTTGTTCATTTAAGTTTACAAAATAACCTATTATAACTTATATACTATTACAAGTGACTTATTCACTATTAAGCCCTTTATATATAGCTAATAATAACTTAAAAAATAATGGATTATTTCTTGCTTAACTTAATATGGTTTATACAATCTATTTTAAATTTATTTATTGGTGTAATTTTGATTCGGACCAGCAGATCATTATAACATTTCATAGTTTCATAAAATAAACTGTTTTGCGTTTTGGCTTTGTCTTTTTCGGTAGTCTGATTTCCTGACACGTTCTTGTATTATGTCTGTGAATGTCCATGTTGTAAACAATATCGTTTGAAAAATATTTTGGTATTTAGTTGTTTATAATTTAACGTATAAATTCGTCTAAAATTTTAGCAACTTTAAAATTTTTATCTGCTTTAGTGTTTGATGATTCAATTTTTATATGTATTTATAAGAATTTAAAAGATTACAATCAGAGAATTTTATCTTTTGAAAGCGTATACATTTTTATAACTCCTCGTGTAGAATTTACAGATAAATCATTTGCTTGAGTTAGCAAAATACGAAGTGATGATAAGGTCAATTTTTGAGTGCTCGCCCCCTAAGGTAACTACTTATTGAAACATGCTTTCATAAAATTAGATTTTTTGATCTCGGAGATTTGGAGCTTAGTGGAAAACCGGCTCCAGACGTGAAATGTTCATTGAATATAATAATACGAATCACACTGTGAATTTTGATGACGGAATAATAGTCAATGTACTGTAGTTAACACAATTCGAGTAACAGGTGATGAAGAAGAGGCACTTAACAACCAATCACACTCTTTTATGGCCATTTCTTCTTGCACTCTCATGCCATCACTTTCATATCCAGTTGCGGTTCGAAGTCAAAATCATTGGGAGTTCAACATTTAACCAATTAAAGAAAGGAAAGATTATCGGCTTTCTACGAGCGTTTTCTTCTTTATGAAATATTATGGAGTCATTTTATTTCAAAAGTTTGTGTGGAAAGGTGGAACAACACCTAGATAATACTAAAAACTTCTAATGTGACTTTCTGTTTGAAAAACAACTACAAAAAAGTCATATTATAATCGAATTCCATCACGACTTAAATGTTTCTAAATTAGAAATCACAAAAGCCTAAAAATACTAAAACAGTATTAGTAGCATTCACACAAGAGAAAAAAAACACCGGAAAGAGGAAAATAAATGAAAAAAAAAAAATTTCTGATCGCTGCGCACCGAAATAGCGAATTTTGGCACTGCTCGGAACCGTTCGAAACCATACTTATGTTGTTTGAAATATCCAATAGGTTTTATTAGCTCCATATTCCGGGATTCAAATCGCTGTGTTCCTATTTGAAGATTTTGTTTACTGTGGAGTAGTAGAGCGCTGTTAAATCTGTGGTAATATTGTAATTCAAGTGAGTCTTAGTTTTGCCGTAATTTATCTTTGGGAGTTAAATACATAACCGCTCATTAGATAAAACCGCTACTGTTCATACCAGACGCCAGACTCGTGGTCGTTACAAGAAGGAAGGGGGATAATAATCAATATTATTAAATCTCTCTTTATGTCAAGAGGAGGCGAACCAAGCTCTTATACGGAGGTATTTTAATTTGGGCTTTTCAAGAAGAGCAACAGATTAGATTCGTAGACAAAGGTAACCGAAATTACTGTAACATTCTACCCACTCCACGGGAACAATGCCGGGAACGGTTTGACAGCAGGAATTCAAATACCATTTTGAGAGCGTTCTCGGCTGGGAAAGAGCAACAGAGGTCAACCACAAATAAGATGGACTAATGGCTTAGAGAGAGACCTGTCGACTAATGAATAAAAGATACCAAGAACCAGCGGCAATACTCAAAGGGAGACTCTTCTATAATAATTGCCTGGACATGAATTTTTTTATAAGTGGCGAATATTATGTTTGTTTAGTTTTTAGAATTTCGCACCAAGTTAAATTTTACTGAAACTGTGAATAAACTTGTTGATTACGAGATTTTGAATTTGAAATTTATTTTTCACGTTTTTTTTCCATTGAGAGCAAACACTGATCACTCACTGGTAGTGAGGCGTGGAATTGGCAAGAGGAAGGATGAAAGTAAACTGGATGCCATAGAAATGAGATCTCTGAGGCGAATGTGTTGTAAAACCATGTGTGATCATGTGAAAAATATTGAGATTCGTAAGGAGATTCAAGACTGATGTAAGCGTAATGAGTAAGATTAAGAAAGGGAGACTTAGATGGTTTGGGAATGTAGAGCGAATGAACGTAGAAATCAGTGTAAGAAGAATATATGACGCGAATGTGAATAGAAGGAGAAGCCGGAGACGCCCGAGGAAGACGTGGCACGATCAAGATAACCAAATACTTGAGTCGGGCCATGTCAGCAGTCGAAATAATAGAAGATAATGTTTGAATGTGAATGAAGCAAGAAGTGTATGCCAAGATCGAGTTGTTTGGCGATCCGTCCTTTCTGCCTACCCCTTCGGGAAACGGCGCGATGGTTAGTTAGTTAGAGAGCAAACGCATTGCGTGATGACATAATAAACGGTTTTATATTATACCACCTGATGTCTACCCGGCTTCGCTAGGTTTTTTTGGAATAAAGTTATGGGTTGTAAATTCTTGCTTGTCGTTTGGGTGCCATAAATAATAATAATGACAGCCAAAGTAACAATCTGTAAACAAAGGAAAAAAATATTGATTTGAAAATTCTATTCCAATCCAAATATATTTTTTTAAATATTTTTAAATAATAAAGTTTTTCAGTGGGTGTTACTTGTGTTTTAATTTTTGAAAAAATTATACCCGAAAACATTTCTTCTTTTGAATATGTGATTTGTGACTAACCAGAGTGCTATATCTATGGGCTAAATTAAATAATTCGTTCTATATAATAAACTATTATTTAGACCCAATTTTTAAAATATGTACAACAAATTAGTGTTCCTATTTAAATCGGTAGTTAATAATATACACTTCAGAATGCTTTTCATTTATTTTTTTTTTTTAAATAATTATCATTAAGTCTCTTACCTGTGAATAGTTAGTTATAACCTTTTAACTCTGCTCTAACTATTTATTTATTGACACAGTAGGGGCAAAGAAGGTTTTCAAACAGAGAAATTCAACTTCCCAAAAAAGCGAAAACTTGTACTGTGCTCATAGGTTTACAATACCCCGGGGTTTGGCGGCAAGACCCTGAAACTAGGTGTATCATATATTAGATTTTCTTTACGATTTCCGAAGCTACCAATTAAAAAACTAAAAGCAAATGAGACGGAATCACAGGGAAAAAACAAAACCATCTGTTCAAATAAAAGCTGACACGAATCATTTACACATTACTTTTTTTTTTTAAACTCATAGATTCAGTAAACAAATACAATGTAATTTGTCTTCCAGAGGGTAATAAACCAACCTGAAAGTAGATTTTAAAAACATGATAGTAAACAGTACCGTCAGCAATGAAACAAATTTCAAGTCACAAATAAAAACAATATTCGAAAGCAAGGGGACTCACACCTGACATCGATTCCATATGTACGAGTATACCATAGACTTTTGTTTTAATTGTGCCAGTCTGACTATGCCCGTGATAGGGTGAAATCGGTCCGGTCGAAAATATATAATTGGAAAAAATTAACAAAGGTTTTTTCATTAAAAAAAATCACTAAAATAACATAGTTACATCCATTGAAGAAATTCAACACGAAACAAATCATTTCGGGCAGTATGTATAATTCTACCATTAAATCCGGAAAAAATGAAACAAGGACGTACAGAGTACAGAGCAAGAGGGGGGAAGAGGTGGCAGTCAGATTTAAGAGAGAATTCCCGGCGGACAATCTCCATACTTCAACAGGCTCCGGCTCCGTAATGCCCTCCTTGAGATTAATCTGGGGTTTGCGGTTTTCAATTTAAACCGAATTTCTTTTGGAACGAGGAATAAATATATTGATTTCTTCATTTTCGGACTTACTTATTCCCAGAAAAAACAGGGTTTATCACTTCTCTGGAAAAATCAAAATTATACCCGTATTCTTTTTTTTAATCTCTCTATATAAACTGAACAGAAACTAAATATGGTAGTGGTGATTTAGTAGAAAATTCGTGTCACCAATTTACATAAGATCTTTTAAAAAGGCTAATAAAATGGATTATTACATCAAGAGATTATTTAAATATTTGAAAAGTGATCGATTATAATCGAAGTAAGATAAATTTTATCTTATTTCGGGTACGAAGACACGCCCACAATGCTCTCAATCGTATGCAGTCCATAAAAAATACCGATCGATCTCCTTGGCGACAATGATTTCAAGACTATTTGAAAAAATCCTACTAAATAAATCACGTTAATAAAATATAAACGTTCTACACCGGATGACCAATTCGGCTTCAAAGAGCGCTTCATCAACTGATTTAGCCTATTACTTCAAAAAAAGAAGAAGAATCGTTTATGGGTGTTTCCTAGACCTTTAGCAAGGCTTTCGTTTGTGTTTCCCACCACTTCTAGACCCCTATTCTTTAAAATCGGAGTCTGGCAAGGGGGTGGTATGACTTCTACTCTCTTCAATGTGTAAATAATTGTCTACATATTTTCCATATTTGCGGACAAAGAGTAATAATATCAACTACGCGGATGGCATGGTGCTGGCTGCATCCTCGATTAATGCAATGAGGCGACTCGTGCGAATATGCGAAGAGTACGCAAACTCGCAAAACTTGTGGTACAATTAAAAAAAATGTTTAAATCGAATAATAGTAGTTACTATTAAATTTTCGAATTAAACTTGAACACAATAAATACATTAATTAAAAAAAAATTAAAACATTCCAAATATAATATTTTACCTTCGTTAGAAGTCCATTTTCAAAGCTCATTTGAAAGTTGACTTATGTATATCAAAGCTTAGACTAAGAATTTCGTTAATATTGGACTTGTTAATTTAATCATTATTTCGTTGGTCGCCCCAAGCGCAAAGGGGCACTTGCTCGATTTTTACGGGTCGGAATTATGAATACAATCATTTGTTAATTTATCAGAAAACTGTACTTCAATCTTTAAGAAATAAGTATGTCAGATGAGATATACACTTCATTTGAAAATAATGAAAAAACACCTACTGATGATTTTTTTCTTTACAAACAGTTAAAAAGGGATGTTCTTAACAGCTAATTTGTATTATTTCTAATTTTTAAACCGTCAATTAATGGTGAAATTCCATTTAACATGATTTTTTTGGTAAAAAAAACCTTAACTAATTAGGATCTATTATTATCGGATTAAATGCAAGAGGAAAGGCATATGCTTAGCTCGTAAGTACGTACGACTATGTAACTATGTGTTTATTTATTTATACTCGGTTTTTTTAAATGTTCACACTTACGTGGGAACAATCCAATTAGAAAAACTCAGTTAATGTACATAGATTACATAATGTTACAAAAAATCAGCCATAGGATGCACAAAACATAAAATTACAATTACAAAAACACACTCAATGATACATAATACAACTGAAACAAAGAGGGACACAAGTGATACATAATATAATGAGCCCAATCATTGCTACATGTTTTTCAGTAATAGTAGGACATTTTTTTAAACTGTACAGATTATCAACAAAAATGTCTACATTATCTTATGATACAATCGGCACATTTGAGGCAGAAGACTAAAGTAGGTAATATTATTTCTGAAAGTATTCATGTGGAATGTGCTATGGCGTCTTAACCAATAGGAATTGGGTAGATTAATTTCAATACTGATAAGACATAATATAGTATCTAGATGACCGTTAGTTATTTTGTATAATCATATTAAACCAATCATTTGCCTTCTAATTTGAACTAAACGCAAGTGGAAGACAGTTACAAAGGTTTTTTAATCAAAAAAATTGGTAGCCAAATTTTTGCTCTTGGGGGATGATTTGTTCATAACCTTATTTTAAATACAAAATAAGGGTTGTAAATCGGTATAGCTCTACCTAAAATGAAAACGACCCAGGAAACAATTAATCAATTACTGCTTTGAAAAAATGTAGAAGGAATAATTTAAATTAAATATCTTTTTGACACGTGTAACAGATTCAAAGGCTAAAAATCTAAAGGTGACTTTTTTATGGACTTAAAATTAAGAAAAAAAAACTTTTAACATTATAGATGAAAACAATAATACTGAAAATTCCTGAAAACCATTTTCAGATTACTGGAATATTCAACAAGGAGACTTTCACAAAGTTCCTTAGATGTATTTTTAACAAAAGATTTCAATTTTAAGTCGTCTTAGTTCAAATTTTTGGTTAAAGATTAAATGAGACTAAACCTTTTGACGGCCCTGGTGGTTGAGTGGTCACGATCCTCGGCTTCGAATCCGGAGGTTGCGGGTTCAAATCCTGGCGTGCGCAAGTAAATTTTATATTTGATTACTTTGTGTTATTTCACAATTTGTGTTAATTTAGTAAATGTAAATCAAATTTAATAATGTTATTATTAAGTTAACTGCCATTTGGCAGTTCGAAAATTGCCTTCAACGCCGAAACAGCTGTGACAATAATAAAAACTAAAAATACTTGCAGAACTTAATAATAACATTATTTAATTTAAAAAAAATTAAATAGAGTTCTACAAATTAAACACAAAACAATTAATCGTCATTCAGAATCGTAAAGTTGCTTGAAATGGGTAAAGTAGTGTTTGTTGACCAGATCTGAATGGTCAGGTACTTCTCCACTTTCCTCTTCCTCTTCTCCTTCCACTCCCCACTACCTTCAGCCTCACAACATTCCCCAATTGGGGATGACATAGTCTCACTGGCTCCAGACGTTTGGTAGCAGTTGGGACTCTTGTCCAGCATCCACGAACATTCTAAATGGTTATTTTTAGATTTGTTTAAGTAGAGCTTTACATTTTAACTATCCAAATATTTTCTAGATTATAATATAAATCTCGGAAAATAATTTAAATTGCCAACTGAGTTGAGATAACCGCGCACATAATAAGGCTCTTGTAGGAAATCTGCCCAAGGGTATTGAAGATAAAAATAGAACCCTCCGCCCTCAATAACCTTCTACTGTAGCTCCATTCAAATATAAAAGGCAGATTGCCGCCATAGTTAATAACTGTAACATTTCTTGATACATTTATACAACACAGAAATCAATATTTTATTACCGAACGTCTTTTTATGATCCAATCACAAAATGCATTAAACAGAAATATAACCAAACTGTCAATAAATGGTGGAATTCCACTTTAATGATGAAATATAAACTCTTTAACTTTATTCTAGCATACTAAAAATTTATTTATTTATATCTATATATTATTCAGTACCATTTTACATAATATATATTTTAAAGTATAATAAATGTGCTTGGTATTTTTTTTTTTTTTTTTTTTATATATATTTATTTCTTGCTAAAGCAATCCCGATGAGTTTCAAAACTCATTTTAGGACGGGAGGAATTTACAATACATAAGTAGGAGATAGTACATACAATTTTACATTGACAGCAAAATATCAAAAATAGAAGTTTCACATACAGACAGAAATAATTTTAATAGGCAAGTTAAATAGAACAACACACAAGAGAAAACATATAAGGGAACAACAAAATATACAAATATGGATTTACTGATTTTCATTTTTAAAAATCCTTAAAAAGTATTCCTTTATACCATCATTTTGGGATTTTTTATTTTTCTGGATGGTTTTGTACATATCTGGAAGCGAATTATAAAGTGTGTAGGCAATGTAGTTTAAAGATTTTATTCCATATTTTGTAGTGTGTGTTTGAGGAATGCGGATTTTATTGTTATTTCGAGTATTGTGGTTGTGGATGTCTTGATTGTAAAGTGGCTTGACGTTAGTGTGAGTTGATTGTTGAGTAATTTGTAGGATGGTGCTGGTGATTTCATACTTAGGAAGGATCGTGATTGGAAGGATACCGGAAACTGAGTAGATGTCCCTGACATGAGTGTCCCATGGAAGTCCAAAAACATTTCTGAGGGCTCGGTTTTGAACCACCTGCAGATCAGCAATCAATTTCTTCGAGGCAAAGCCCCAGATACAGCAGAGATAGGAAATGTGTGAATGTACCATGGCGTAATATACTGCAGTTAGTAACGGAATGGGTAGTAATCCTTGAAGTCTATATAGCACACCAGTTATGGGGGTAATTTTCTCCTTTACATGATTTATGTGGAGATCCCACGAGAGTTGAGAATCTACTATAAGGCCCAAATATTTTGTTGTCGTTTTCTTTTCGAGGCAGTTGTCACCAATTTTGATATCGAGGCTGGAATTTTTCTTGTTGCCGAATAGTAAATAATGCGTTTTTTTTACGTTAAGGGTCAGTTTATTTATTCTCAACCAGGTTGTGAGATGGGAAACATCGGCATTCATTTCCATTTCGAGTTCCGCTAGGTTTTTTTGTTATAAAAAATTACAGTATCGTCCGCATAAAGTTGAAGAGTTCCTTTAATGCCCCACTTTGTTATGTCATTAACATATATTAGAAATAGCAACGGTCCAAGAATTGATCCCTGTGGCACTCCACATGTTATTTCACCCAATTCACTCATTTCTCCACCCAGTTCTACTGGTGTTTTATAATGTGGAGTGTAAGGTAGGTGTGAAGTGGTGATACTGTGAATGGAGTGTTATATGTGTCGTGACCACCTCATTAGGAGAACCTGTGCCGAGGTGTTCACGTGGACGTGTTAAATGTGGTACAATTATTGATGTGTATTAATTAGTTGTGTTTTAATGTTTTACTTTTGCTATATAAATGTAAATTAGGTGTACAATTATATTATCATACATTTTTGTTTTGGTTACAGCAGGCAAGTCCTTTAAAAAAGAATAAATATGTAATTATAGATACTGTCGACTAAGTTTAATAATATTAAAGTATATTGCACAGAAAAAATGAGAGAAGGGACTATCAAGTAATCATAGTAGTTTATGTATTGTGTTATGTGTGATTTGGTTTTATCATGTTCTGAATAACATGAATACATTTTTTTTTATCCAGGCTGTGACATATTTTTTGAGATTATTTGTATATTTATAGTTAGTAGTTGTTTTAGAGTGGTGGGCATGCAATTATAATGTTTGATTGCATAACGTTTAAAGTGTTTTTGCCCGTGTGGGGTGTGTTTTAGAATAAACTCATTATAGATCAGTATTCATCAACGTTTTATTATATAAATAATATGAATCATCTCTACAATAAAAACAACTATAACTTTATATTGTGTACATTGATCAAAATATCCATTCACCTATATTGTTCTATTATTGCTGTACATTCGAATGATGATTGTTATTTATTGTTGTATTATATATTGTTGTTGAACTAAACTCCTGCTAACAAGATACTTGCAGTGGCTTAGCGGGTACAAGTTCCCATTGTAAGTAATTAATATTATACAATAAAATAAAATAAAACTGAACGTTGTTTAATATATGAGTAATGTTTAGTAATGAACTTATTTTAATAACACCCTCAAGTACAACGTACATAGAAAAAAATGGTTGATTTTTGAAAACACTGTTCTACACAAATTTGGTGTTAACAAATTCCAAAGTCGCTGCGCACCCGGGCAAATATACTAAAGGTTTGCGCGCTTCCACGATGTCACTAAAACGCGATGAGTGTAATATTGTTTGAACTATTTCTTAGAAGAGAAAGCTTAGTCCCATAGATGCTGAATGCAAAACCCACGTATGGGATTCATTTAGGACTGGCTCTGGAGCGGTATTAATACGGACGGATTTTTTAGCTAAGAATTTGAATAGCGTGCTTTTTTAAAATGTGATAAAACTATAATGAAGTTTAATATGTTATATTACCTTTTCTATGCAAGTTACTTTATTACTGCATGAACGTGCTTTAGAAAAAACCGCACAAAGTACTTCAACTACTCATTTGAGCAACATGCAAATAAGGGAAAGCCAAGCCGCTTAGCACCTCCCCACCTGTGAAATTACAATTTCTATTATGGATGTAATTCAACACTCGGCACATACTAACACCACACTCAATTACAATCACGACATACACCATCACAACACAAGAAACCACAACAAACTACATATATCAAAATACACTCAACAAAATATAGACTAAAATCTTTAAAATAAATAGTACAAATCACCGAACGATATTAAAAATGTAAGCCAATATGAAACGTCTCAAGTTATGATGGTAAAACTCTATTATTAATGCTAAAGGATTAATGCTGCGATGTGTCTCTGTAATAAGTATATCTATATACGAGTAATCTACTAGTGATGTGTTTCTTTATAATAAGTGTCTCCGTATATTATATTATAATGTACCAGTGATGTGTTTCTTTATAATAAGTGTCTCCGTATATTATATTATAATGTACCAATGATATCTTATCTTATATCTTATCTTATATCTTATTATCTTATCTGTCATCTGATATCTGTCTTTATTATAAATGCAAATTAGGAATTATAAATGTTGTTAATTTACTGTGAATGTTAATTATTTATCTTAAATATTAAGTTTTACTAAAAATTGCATTGTTGGTTCTGCATGTGATCCCACAATGAGTTTCTTAACTCTTGGATGTATTTTATACTTTTTAATTTAAAAAAAAAGAACTTGTAAATAATTAAACGTTGGATATGTCTGACCACCGATAGGAGAAATACATAAAAAGATAATGAATTAGGAAACCACTGAAAAAAAACACGGAGGTACCACGAATGTCTGATTGGCATGGTGTAAATCTTAAAGTACTGTTAAGAAATGTCGAATTGTTTTAGTAACCAGAGCAGTTCTATTCTTAAAATAATTAATAATATTTTTACACAAGATGCATAATCTAAAATTGCTGATGAAAGGCATTGCCGACATTTGAAGAAATTTAACAACGTATGTGATATTCGATGAGACGCATCTTGACTTTTTACGATATACTCGTATTATTAGTATCGGATACATCTACAACCAAACGGTGGCATCGAGTGCTCCTACCACTAGTTGAAATGTGTTCAAGTAAAGTATAAGAAAAGTACGTATTGAATAGTGAATTTCAGAAAAGAGCTGACTCTCCTCTAATATATCCATTATACTGTAACCTTACTTGTATGCATTAATAGTATCTACCATATGAATATAAATAGGAAACACAAAATAAAATACCAGGGAAAAATGTACCTGGGAATTTTGAAGTAAATTTTCTAAGGCGAACTTTAAGAAGGATATTGTGTACCTATTATAACATAATAAAATATTTAACAAATCTACCCATTAAAATATACTTGGTTACCCGTAGTTCATGTAACTACAGGACAAAAACTGATATAAAATTCATTTTAGCAAACAAGACGGAAATCACAGGGAAAAGCAAAACCAGAAATAACCATCTGTTTAAATAAAAGCTGATACGAATGACATAATATATATATATTTTTAAAACCCATACATTCAGTAAACAGACACAACGTAATCCGGAGGTAATAAACCAACCCGAAAGTAGATTAAAACATAATAGTAAAGCAGTACCGTCAATAAAACAAAATTTCAAGTCATAAATAAATAAAAATATTAGTAAGCAATGGGAGTCACTCCTGACATCAATGCTACATATAATTAGTTTTAATTGTGCCAGTCTGACGACGCTCGTGATAGGGTGAAACCGGTCCGGTGAAAAATAAATAAGTGGAAAAATGTTAAAGATTTTTTTAAAACTTAAAAATTCATACTAAAATCGAATTCCACAGTGAATTGAAAATTTCAAAATTAAAAATAATGAAATTTGTTCGTTTTAAGTTTGTAAAACGCTGTTTTATTATTTCTGTTGTTGGCGAAGTTAACTCGAAACATACATTTACTTAAAACAATCTCTCACAGTTACCGTGGACATTCCAAAAGAAAGTCTTGTTTATCTTACAGTAAATGTTCCCCGGGGTCTACTTAAGGCAACCTTCCAAGTGATAAATCTAGGCCCAAAGGATCTATAATTATCATCATTGGGGAGGTCTGGATCAGCGGTAAACAAAAACTAAAAACTTGAGAAAACCAAAGGACTTTAAGATCTTTCGAGCACCTGTACAAAATAATAAAATTGTTTTCATTGCTTTATAAAGTATAAAAAATAAACACAATATTAACAGATTAGTAAAATTAATAGGAAATGATCTGTATAAATCACTATTTGTTTTGTATAAACAGGGGGTCCGTTTGATAGATTCCACTATCTTAACAAACGGATTGCAATCTTTGGAGCACAGACGTCAGGTAGGAACGCAGTCCTTATTCTACCGGTATTTCATTGGAAGATGCTCTGAGGAACTAGAGTCAGTGATTCTTTCGTCACCGGTGCACACTCGGGAACACGCCAAATGATCGCCCCACATTTGCACACTGTTGACGCATTAGAACGGGTCGCATCTACGACTCGTTCTTGCGTTCCTCGGCTGTGGAACGATCTAGCGGCCTCTGTGTTTCCTCCCTCCTACAACATGGGTCTCAATACCTTTGTTCAGTCCTTCCTATTCTCCGAAAGACCTTCCACACAGCATCTCCGTAGATGACATAGTCTTGAAGGAAATAATTTACCTCGGGGTCTCCTGTGTGGATAACTGTAAAATATATATATTTAAATGTCAACATGTTTCTGAAGCAACGCTTCCCTCATCAGGATACATAGTATACAAAAAAATGACAAATATAGACCAATAATATGCACAGGAAAATAATCACGTAAGAATAGACAAAATTAAAACATAAACAAAAATGAACAATAAGTGATGAAATAGGTAAGTAATTATTTAAAAATGAAAAAATAATTGGAAATAAAAAAAAATTGACGAAACTTTTGCTTCCGAAACATGTTGATATTTATATATTAAATAGTGGTTTATACAAAACATTTAGTAATCACTTTCGTATTAAAAATGAGAACACAAAGTTATTTTACATCAATTTAATATTGGCTTTAAATATTCATAAACGTGTTTGTATCCTTATAAAATATCACTTTGTTAGAAAGGGTTTTTTTTTCTATAAGCGGAAGACGAAAAAAAATCTCGCGTTTATACCCTGGATGAGACATGGGTATTTTTTTCCAACGGCCTTGCAACTTTTAATAAGGCATATTTTGGCCTCATGATTATTTTCGTTCAAGGTTTATTTGACTTTAAAAGTAGACAACCAACAAAAAGGTTCCGGATTCTCTGCCGGTGGAGGGAAGCTGGTAACGTTATACGACGAAACTGTGTCAAGGTAAGTTCTCTGGAATTTCACAATATATATATCAACCCATTATTGTAATTTATTGAAATATTATTGAGTACCAAAAATTCATCTTAATTAGTTCTTATTTTGCAGCCAAACCTATAACTATAAACCTATATATCTATAACAATAAACCTATAACTAGAAACCCATAAACCTATAAACCTATAAACCTATAAACCTATAAACCTATAAACCTATAAACCTATAAACCTATAAACCTATAAACCTATAAACCTATAAACCTATAAACCTATAAACCTATAAACCTATAAACCTATAAACCTATAAACCTATAAGCCTATAAACCTATACAACTATAAACCTATAAACCTATACACCTATACACCTATACACCTATACACCTATACACCTATACACCTATACACCTATACACCTATACACCTATACACCTATACACCTATAAACCTATAAACTATGAACTATAAACTAGAAACTCTAAACTATAAACGATATACTATAAACTACAAATTACAAACTATCAACTGTAAACTGTTAACTGGAATAGAGTCTCGGATATACCTACCCGATTTTATATGAGACATCTATTAACTTATTTTACAAGAAAATTTTACTGGAAAAAAAGTGGTTCATTTGGGATGTGTTAATATTTCTTCAATGATTAAATATTACAATGAGGTTTACAAACTTCAAATAAGTTATAAAAAATAAATTGAATATTTTCGAGACTCTATTCCGATTGCAATTGAGTTCGGGTTGAACTTTGCAATCATCATAAGGATGGCAGCCAATAATATGGGATTTATAAAAATGGAGGATAATATTAACAAATCTTGAACATGAAGTATGATATCGGTGTAAATGGCGTAAATTGAACTGGTCTCATTAGCTAAGTTGGTTAAGCGGTTACCTCGGATAGGTAGAGGTCCTGGGTTCGACTCCCAGATGCGACTGAAATCTTTTTAATTTCTGTTGTTTTTTCGGTTTCGTGGTTCATTTGGGGTGTGTTAATACTATCTTCTTCAATGATTAAATATTACAATGAGGTTTACAAACATCGCTAAGTTATAAAAAATAAATTGAATATATTAATTATCTAGTACGGATTAGAAGTATTTTATTTATTTTTGTTTTTAATTATGAAAAACGGGTCGTTAAAATAGCAATTTTCCATGATTGAAAATAATTAGCGGATTTAAATATGGTTATTTTAAAAAAAAATAACCATTTAAAAAAAAACGTTTTTTCCGATCGATATTGTAAATTATGTAAGACAAATTTGTGTTCCAATGTAAATAGGTTATTTTAATTTAATTTTATGTCCATCATAATGCTTATTTCATTTTTTATATTTTATATTTCGTTATATTTTCACAGCAGACGTGGTAAAACTTTTTTTTAATCACCGTTAGCCTCCAAAATAATTGCTATAGGTGCCTCTGATTTAATGCCCTTTATTTTCAAGAATATAGTTAAAAAAAAAATCTCTACCCTTTGATAAAAAAAAGATCATTCCTTTTAGGTGAGTATTTTGTACTCAAATTCAAAAAATAGTTTTATTTGAAATAGTCCGCCCAACCGTTCCTCTTAAGGGGAGTGTGAGCTGAAATGCACGATGGAAAATGATAGTTAATATTATAATACTTAGTTTGTTGCTAACTGATTATAAAAAACCCGAAAAACAAATTTAATTTATTCACTAGCGGTCGAGCAATATATAAATTCAACAAACTTTACGAACGATTTTACGATCTAATTTTTAAAGCTGTGTTGTTCTGAAGCATCTAAATTTGCAAAAAATGAGCTTTGGTTTCACGAAATGTACAGATATTTATTCCGCTGGATTTTCTATGCCAAGGCAACTTTATTCCTATCACGAACTAACGAGCTTTGAATTTTCCACATGAGAGTGCGTAAATATAATGAAACACTGCATTTCTTCAATGGCAGCCAACTTCTATTACCAATGATTTATTGAAGAAAAACCACACCGTTGATTGTTTTAATAATGGTTTTGAAATTTTACTCTGCAAATATTAATGGAATCCATTTAGATAAACTTAAAATTTTAGTAATTAAAAATAGTGTAAATAATAATTTTAATATTATCAATAATCAGAAAAAAAATCTTTGAATAACCTTCTATTAAATTTGTGTTTCCGTTGTAACGTTATATGTAAACCGCTTCTTATTTTATTTACCCCCTCATCCCTCCGTCTTCTAATCCACACCTACAATATAATACGAATTTGTAAATTAGTTTTCGATAAATCAATAGGTGAGCAATGTAAACATTGCACACGAAACATTTCGATTTTATTAAAATAATAATGAGGTTAAAACAAAGTTTTTATTATTTATTTTAAACACCGTATATCCAGTTTATTATTATTCACTAGTCATAATCGATTTGACAGCGAAAGTAATGAATGCCTTTTGACGACCATTACTATCTCTAAATAAAGAAAGATTGAAACATTAATTTTAAATATTTATTTTATTCCAAACATTTATAAAACATATTCAAAACGTATCTAAATAATAAATTTGTTAAGTAGGAACCTACTTGTGTTTTCCATTTTTAAAATATTCTACCCAAACATACCTTCTCTTTTGAATACGTAATCTGTGGCTAATCAGAGAGAGGTATATCTATGGGCTAACCTCAATGCAACACGGCCGGCTCTATGTTTTTCATACTGTTTTGAAAACGTTAATGCCACAGTTTTACATATTGGATTTCATTCAAACTGTGCTATTTTCAGCGAAACCGGTAGAATAATTTTCGAGAAAATCGAGACATAAAGACAAGCAAATATTCATATTTGTATATATGTAGGAGATAGACAGATTTATGGAACAGGAAATACAAAAATAACATTGTTAAAATCTACTGCGGGACAAAATATTCAAATGTTTGACTGTAGATCTAAAAAAAATAAGCTTCTTCCAGAAAAAAAAATTCACGAAAACAAATCTCTAGCGAAGCGAAGCCAGGTTGTAAAACTAATATTTAAAGCACGAGCCAATACAAAAAAGGTAATTTTGTGCTTTCCATAACTAAGTGCCGTTCTCCATACCCGCCTCATCGCTCAGTGTACACACGTTGGTATGCTTGTATAGCTATAAGGCTTTGAATATTTCCACAAACCCCTCTGTAGTCCGTACCCCCGACTAACTTTGGCGTGAGATTAACATACGACGCCAATGTAGACAATGTATAATAAATTCTCCAACTTTGGTTTCTTTGACAAAGTGGTTTTTTCAAAAGCATTCGATTCATTTCTTGGAAGTTCCGGCTTTTCGCATATTATAATTATGAGTTTAATTATTAATTATTCTAATCGTACTTCCTAGCAAACAGGACGGAAAAGTAGTAATTGACAGTTTAATTTTATAAGGTTTTAGTTTTATTGGATGTATTTTTAATTGCATTATAAAATGTCCTGGTATTGTATACCCGCGTTACAATATGTGTTGATAATTAACATGGGTATAGTTTCTTCAAAAGATTGGTGTTCGCTTTGTGGCGTCATTATTAATAAATTAAATTTAAAAAAAAATACTTTGTAATAACCACTTTATTAATATGTACATATCAATATCAGAATACTAAAAAATAATTATGTCAAGTATAGACAAATGATGAACATAGAACCCAATAATGTAAGAATATACCAATTATTAACATAAACAAACATTGATTAGTGTGGAAGAAAAGGGTGGGGAAATATTAAGTATCTAGCTATTCAAATCTGGTCACCAAACACGGCCAAAGCCATTTCATGCAACGTTTCGATTCTGAATGGTGATCTTTCATCAGGGTGATACTGAAAGTATCTATACCTCTCTGGAACAAAATACATAGTATATTATGTATACTATGTATTTTGTTTAGCGAATGAATTGTAAAATAACACAAATTAAGCAAAAATTAAATTTACTTGAGCACGCCGAAATTCGAACCCGTGATCTCCGGATTCGTAGCTGAGCATCGTAGCCACTCAAACACGGAGGCTGTCGAAACTTTGAACAACTAGACCACTAACCAAACTTGTTGGTAGTTTAACTTTCGTGCTGACGACAGGTTGTCCTAAAAACGGTTGAAAGGTAAAAAGTCTGGTGATTTCAAACAGTGTTAATATATTGCATCAAATAATTGCAAAAAAGTGCAAAGTACCTAAGAGTGGCACTCGACCGGAAACTACGATGGAACACACACGTTGATGAAACACTAGCGAAAGCGAGACAGACAGCAAACTCACTATACCCCCTTATCAGCTACAACAGTAAACTCAACCTAAAAAAACAAACTTCTCATTTACACATCGAAAATCCAACCAAAATTAACATACGCATCACCCATATGGGCTACTTCAAATACAAAAACCCTAGAATCATTCCAGAATGCATTGCTCCGACGATTCACTAAAAGTCCCTGGTTCGTCAGGAATAGCATAATTAAAACGGGCTCGAAAATTCCTCCTCTCCGAAAACATAACTCATTTCAAAACATTTTACTCCAAATTAGAATCGAACTCGAATCCCTCCATCACCAACTTCGGTCGCTGGACCCCTAGCACCGACCCCCTCAGTCTCCGCCCAAACTCCATCTTATACCCTCCATTATCTTAGTGAGCTGGCTTAAATATAAGATTGCTATCAGCAAGTGCCGCTAGCACATAAAACGCAATTTACAATTCTTTGAAATAAAAATAAATAAAAGCCCTTCAGTAGCCAAGAGGCAGCCCGATCACTGGGTTGAGAAGATTGTCTCCATATTTATGCAACTCTAACCACAGTTGACACAGGAAGAGGGAGAAATATTCCCTAACACTGTACACAAAAATTTTACAATATGATTTACCACATAAAGATTTATTGATAACATGAAAGTAATGTCCTTGTTTAGGTCAATTTTTTTCACATTTATCTTTGAACAAGAAAAATATTTCCCTGGTAGTTACAATAAATGGGAAACGTTTGCCAGAAATACGTACGTGTTTTGGTGAGTTGAACAGAGTTCCGAAATCTAAAGGACTTAAAAGGAAACACCTGTTTGTTTATTCACGCCTTCGCAGTTGTGCCTTTAATCTTGCCGGGGAAATATACAAATTAATGTATTACTCGTGTGAGGGCAGGTTTAAACATTAATTATGGAGAGCCACCTAAAAGTATCAAGGATTAGGGGAATTCAATTTCTCTCCCTGGCGTGCGTTACTCCATTCCTCCGCTACTCAGCCATTCCAATGAAAGATTAAACAGAACATATTCCTTTAACTTTAGCTGACACTTATTCAGACCGAATTGCCGTGAATATTTCACGACAAATTTGTTTTTAGCAATTACCAAAATTTCATAAAATTTAATTTCGTTGGGGGTTTTGCGACAATTTTAATCTTCTCGTTTTCGTGTTCTTATCTGGCGAATATTCGTGCACCAGTCTGACTTAAGTCATTGACGTATACAGATACAGTAAACATTAGCGTTCGAAATATGGGAAACAACATGCGGCTAATTGGCATCATAGAGATAACATGGGATTCATTCGATTACGAGCGCTCACCGGGTGGTCTCTAATGATAAATGCAAAATTCCTATGTGACTGGACATGTCGTCCCGGAAAAAATAAAAAAAAGCAATGGTGTCACCTTTCATCGGTTTTATCATAATCAATATTCGTGTGAATTAGCTTTTTAATGTTAAAAAATATGGAGCAAATGACGTAAGCACAAAGGAACAAACAAATGCTCAGGGCCGCGGTGGCCAACGGCGAGCCGTTTGCACTCTGTACGTTACGGCCGTTCTCGGTCGAAACGATTCGGGCGACATCGACTACTTCACGCACGTTAACAATATTTTCCACTGATTTTGCAAGGAACGTAGACTCTTTTTATATATCTCAATGTGTAGTTTCAAAAATTTTTCCTTAAATATACGACAGAAAAAATGAGCACATTTGAAAAAATATGTGATATGGAGTTTTAAAAAAAAATTATTTATTATTTTTTTATTTAAACGCCCATAGGGCTTTTATATACGAGTACATCTTTTTTAAATCAAACAAAAATTTAAAAAAAAAAAAAAAAACACAATATCCACAAATACGTATGTAAAATTTTAAGGTTTGTCTTGTAGTTCGTCCAGGTATATACAGGTTGATTAAATGCAATAGTTCAGAACAACCGAATTTACAATGTACGAGTAATAATGTATTGTCATCGTACAACATATCGTGCAAACGCAGCCATTACAAAGTTGCATGCTAAAAAATGGTCGAATTATGGAGTTATCGGACTTACTTTCACAAGTATTTCGTCAAAAGCAGTAACTCGGTGCATCATTAGGAGGGCAAACCGGTGAATGAGGGCTTTTTGAATAAATTGTTAAAGCGTCGCAATAGCGTGGGAGCACAATGATAATATTATCACAAGTGCGTTATTGTAGTACACTTCTAGTAAAGCTATATCTCCAAATCAAATACTCCAAACGTAGTTCGAGCCTTTACCTCTAATTCAATCACGAATTTCATTTTTCACTTTCCATGACTAAACATCAACCGATAAGCGCGCTACGTGGGTAGCTGGAAGTATTGCGTGACTGTTGGTTATTATAATTACCAGGCGAGGGTTCAGTGCCAATACAGTTGACTATGATGAAGTGTTTATTCAATGATAATGTTCTTGACCCCGACGGTTCGTGATTTCTCTGATATTTGATTATACTCGAGATTCGAGCTAACAAGCGAAGTACCCACCGATTGAACTTTCTGGAAAGAACACGCAAACCCTCTCTTACTATGATTGGCGTGCAAAGTTTTATGAACCAGTTTCATATTCCTAAAGAATTCGTCTTCCGCGGTCACGATCCTCTGAATCTGGAGGTCGGGGGCTTAAAACACGGCGTGCTTTTTTTTATTATTTTTTTATTTTTATTTAAATTATTTTTTATCTTGGGCATTAATTATGTAACAATTTTTGGACATTTTTTTTGAGAGTTTTATCTAGTATGTATATTTGTAACATAATTTTTTTACTTTGCTACTGGTTTATACACATCCGTGTCATTCACTAACTTTAATTGAACAAGTACATAAATAATTAGACATTATTAATTGAGGGCAGTGAGAGTGGTGATTTGGATGGAGGGGGACGGTGGGGAGGAGTCCTTGTTATTTTGATTCCTATATATTCCTAATGAGGAACGTTTCGCTTTCGAAATATATTGAAATGTATATATTAATAAAATGGTGATTACAAAGTAATTTCTAATTATTTTATTAATAATGACGCCAAATAGTGAATTCTAATCTTTTGAAGAAATTATAACGAATAGTCTTCAATGAAACAAGGTTTCCAATGAAAACGCGCCTTTGAAATTTTTTATACATCGCTATTATAAACATAATAAAAATCTTAATACATTAATCCATTTTTTTTCATCTTAAGATTGATTCACTGAGGGATGCGTCACATGCCGAGATGTAAAAAACAGTAATAACTAGATTTATGTTACAAAATCCATAAATATGACTAACCACCCTGAGACAGAAAGAAAAACCTTCCCGGAGTTAACTTTATGTATTCGTATTATTTCTCATCTTAGATAATGGAACAAAGTCACCCCTGAAACAGACATATTATTTGACATAAAAAATAACATGTGTGGAACGCACATGTCTCTGCCGTTACTCATATTATAAATCCCAATTTATACAAAATAAAATCCGACGGTGATATTCTCTCGCGTTATCATTCTTTAGTAAATAAATTCATAATATCATAAAATGAAGACACATTTTTGTTTAATAAGAATGAAAAGATTTTTCTCTCTAGGATTTCATCGTAAGCCCAAGGTTGAAGGCAAAGGTGAGATTAACTTGAAGTAGGTATTTGGTACCAGGATTCAAATATTCCTCCTTAAGTTCTGTACCTATTCATAAACATCAGAAACACGTTACTTATCGTTGAACAACCATTTTAGCAAACGAGTTCCTTGGCTTTTAGCTACTTATTGCCACTTATATCTAGTAACAGGTTCTGTCAATAGCCAACAGCCATATTTCGGAAGGAAAATTCGTTATATCTTTTATTGTGAAATAAATTGTGTACAATTCTTTTATTTTCTCATTAAGTTTAGTTTCTTGGACAAGAAACAATGTTTTCCAAAGTATTGGATTCACATTATTGTGATTGTATATGTGAATCCGAATGAATCTGGTGTGTATGTTACACTCATAAAGTTATATCAATTATATACTACAAAGAACTTATATTGTTTCAATGTACTAGATTTTAGAATTTTTATTAATTTATTGCATTATAATTTACTTCTCGTAATATTTTAACAAATTTACGAAAACTTACTAAAAATACATAACACACAAAACCTTGTACAATTTGACCTTAGAACGCGGCACCCCAGTAAGGTCAAATTTTTACAACTTTTGTGAAACATTATGAAATAAATATATAACAATACTGGGCAATACTTCAACACATTTAACAATTCCTTGTTTTTGGAAGAGTTTTGTTTTACAATGTTCACTACCGGTTTCGACACGTTCGTAAAACGTTCTTAAAACTTACATAAATTATGCAAGTACAAAAGTAAATAGATTAAGACCGCTAGTACACGTACACATCCATATGACGAAATTTTCGAATGCAAAATATTTAAATTAAGTAAAACATGAATATAACTCTTCAAAAAAACTATAATGTCTAGAAAATATTGCGTTGTTTCTCAAAAAAATAGAAAAAAAAAGAATTCTTTCTTCGATATTTTAATATTCATATAGCTGAATTCAATGACTACCATCATGAGAGCAGTATTTTTTTTTTGTAATATTGAAAATCACTTAAATATGTCGACTGTGTGTGACCGCGCTACAAGTTAATAATTCTTTCGAAGGGCGGAACGACTCGCCTAGAAATAATAAACTAGCAGAACGAAATATAAACAAACAGAAGAATATACAGATGATATTGAGTTCTACGAATTGAGTATAAAATCTCTAAATGAGAACTATTTTAGCTTGACAACAGATTTCTGTCTTAAACAAAGATTTTGAGAGACACTTTTTTGTTAATTTTTTTTTAGAGTTTTATCCACTATGTACATCTGGTAATAAAATGTATTACATTTCTATCGGTTTCGACACGTCCATTAAATTATGCGTCTTTGAAACTTTAGAAATAAACAAAAAAATTAAATTAAAAACTAATTTAGTGAACAAAATAATAGCATCCTGTAAATCACCTTTGTTAAGCATGTTTCTTTGTTATATTGACTTCCCCCTACCTCCAAATCATCACTCCCACTACCCTCACCTAATCTAATAATTTCTGCACTTGTTTAATTTTAGTTAGATTTAAGAACGCTAGTAAATGCCCCGGATGTGTCGAAACCGGTAGCAAGGTAATACGTACATAGGTAACAAATGTACATAGTGGATAAAACTCTCAAAAGAAATGTCTAGAAATTGCTACACGGTTAATACCCAAGAAATACAAAAAAAAGAGTCTTTTTTCAAATGTACTTTAACCTGGCTAAGCCTAATGGGTCGTAGGTGTCGGGACGAGGTTATGTTTGTATGAATATATGGGTCCAAAGTACAATGATTTAATTTGTCAGTATTTTTATAAAATACTTAATGGTTACAACGAGTGTGCTTCATTTGGTACCCAGTGAAACGCAACAAACACATCCACAATAAGGAGCTTCAGTGAAAAATATAATCGCTTTAGAAAAACGTATTCATGCAGATTCTAAATATATAACTTTTATTATACATAAATTATACGTAGCATCTATAAATCGTTATTTATAAGTGAATAAAAAATCATCTCATCAAAACTCGTTGTTATGTTGGTACCATTGCTTTTAGAATATCTTACGTCACGTGAGCATTCTGGTTTTGGATTAGTATGAAAAACATATTTTTCACTTTTGTTATGTATTTTTAATACGCATATTTTTAGTTTTTTTTTTTAAATTTTAACTTAATTTGAGTAACTTTAACCTTCATAATTTTAATTCAATAAAAACAACCATTATTCATTAAAGAAATTAGAGTATTCATGATCAAACCAATTATCAATACGGATATTATTATAATGTTAATGGTCAATACTATTATTACTCTTTGAGATAAAGTTTCTAAAAAGGTACATAATTTTATTTCTTATGTTTAGTTATGGTTTACTATGAATAGAATATACAATTATGTACAGTAAAGCTCATCCTTGTTTTGACATTTGACATTCTAACCTCAAAACTGATCAAAATCGGCCGGCCATAGATTTTGAGCGTTTTGGTGGGCTTTGAAAAATTGAAACTTTAAAAATTATTTTAACTATGAAAACTAACTTTAGAAAAAAAAAACTAAATATACTGGTATTTAAGTTGGAAGGTCATTCTATTGATAAAAAAATTAGAGCGGATTTCCTTGTTGGTAAGGTAGTCCCCAATTCTTGGAATAACAGACTCTCATGAAAAGGTGACTAAACGTTTACGATCGTATCGGATTACGGTCCAGTTAATGACCTAATATAGGTGTGCTCTCGTTTTGGTGAATTTTGGTGATTGATGGGGAAAGGTCGTCGACATTGAATCCGGAGGTTGCGCGTTCGAATCCCGGAATGCGCAAGTAATTATCACACAGTTAGCTTATTATGCATATGTAGATATATATTATTTATAATTTGTTTGAAAGATTGGTATTCACTTTGTGGCGTCATTATTAATAAATTAATTAAAAATTACTTTGTAATTACCACTTAATTAATATATACGTATAAACATGTTTCGAAAGCGAAGCTTTCCTCAAGATCACAATTCCGAATTGAGACATTGCTTGGCTTTAGCCGAGTTTGATGACCAGATCGGAATAACCAGGCACTTCCCCAACTTCTTCTTCTCCATCCCCTTCCCCACCCGCTACCCTTCAGCCTTACAACATAACCGAATTGGAGATGGCATAGTCTCACTGGTTCCGGTTAGCGGGGAGCTGTTGGGATTCTTGTGCGGTATTCACATTAAAAAAGTAATAGTTATATTTTTACTAGTTGGTTATTAATTGAGGTTTTGCTTTCAATTTACGTAATACCTGCTGACGTCATTATTTTCTAAACACTAATACTTGCTTTGTTTTATTCGTCACAGATATTGCCAAGTTCGCCATTGGCTTTACCAAGCTCGATTCTAATATTTTTTTATACATTTGTAGGTATAGTGTAGATATTTATTATATTTAATTTACAAAATATCATCACTATGGCAACACCAAACAACAGATTTTTTTTTTAAATGTGTTTATCACATTCAAATGTTTTCACGTAATCGCGTTTGACAGTTCGTTTTAATGAAACGAAGAAAATCGTCACAATTCATTTTTTAACGTTTTTAAAATGTATAATTTTGAAATGTGAGTTTCATTTTTTAATATTTTTATACACTAATTGAGTCATCAAAGACAATATGACGAAAAACAAAATAGTATATTTTCACTAATTCCGGATGCCGTTAAAGGGAAGGCTGCGGTGCCTGTTTCATATATAACTTAATTTTGGATTTGAGGCCAAAATACCCATCCAAACTGAATTATATATATTTTTTTAATTAAAGGTTTACTAAATATCTAGTACGCGTGGGAAGTATTTTATTCATTTTTGTTTTAAATTATGAAGTACGAGTATATGGCATTGAAAAAAAAACAATTTTCTTAATTTTAGAGGCAACTTAGATAATTATTTGCGGGTTAATCGTATATATATTTTTTTAATTACCATATTTGCTATGTAAATATGATTACGTATATATAAATATTAAAAAAAAGTTTTTTCATTAAATTATGTACGGAAAATTTGTGTTCCAATGTAAATTTGTCGTTTTTTTTAATATAATTTAAAGTCCACCATAATGTTATTTTAACTTTTTTTATTTTTTTTATTTTATTTTATATTTCATTATATTTTCAAAGAAGATGGGATAAGACTTTTTTCAATCTCCGTTAGCCCCTCAATAATTGTTAAAGCTGCCTCTAAAATCGCGAAAAATCAATTCCTTTAATGACCTGTATTTCATAATAGAATATGAATAGGCTATGAAAATCAACAGTGAAAATAACTTATTTTGCGGATTAGACACCTTTCGTTGGGACCGTCGATATATAGTAGGTGTGATATATATGGAAAGTGTGCCATCCGCAGCTAATGCGGATGCGTGTGTGTCACAAGTTTGCGGTTGACACCCCCAAAATTGGCGCGTAGTTCGCCGCTGCGAGCACTAAAGATAATGATGCCGTGTGTTATAGCGGTGAGTAGTAGTTCATGAACGAGCCGTTCATTTGTGACGGCTCATTTTGGTGAGCCGTAATCGTACAACTTCTGATAAACCGCACCATATCTCAATTGAACATGGACTCTTTTGGACAAGATTGATCTCACAAGAACAAACATGTCTCAAATGTTTGATAGTATTCTTACACATTTCTAAGGTGACGCATCTTTAAATAAGGTCCTTTATTCAAATTTGTTTACATAAAATCATTGTATACGTGTCTAATTTCTACAATTCTAAATTACGCCCGCGATCACTTAATACTTGATGGCATGACGCATCCAAAAGAATTTGATTTGAAGGCTTCACACATTCTTGTGTAGAGATAATAATAATTACCGCATTTATACGTGTGTAAGCACTGTACAGTAGGTGAACGGCGCCTGACAGTCTGGCAACTGGACGTTTTGTACCTACACCTATACGCTGGGAGCTAGGAGCCGTATGAGCTGGGTGTCGTATTTTCTGGGGTATGATCTCATGAACGGTTCTTAATATGTGCCGACTCTTAAATGAGCCGTCGTTCAATTAAGTCGTACAAAAATATTGAGCTGGTACCTTGACTCTTGCTCTTAACAAAGTGAGTCATGACCCATCGTTAGTGTGTTAGCAGCCTTAGTGCGGGCTAACTCCTAGTTTTAGTACAGTAGGTAATGATAAATTATTGTAGACGGAGAAGAAGCGCCATTTAAAAAATATATATTAATGAAAATTTTATTTATTTGATTATACGCCCATCTGGGCTTTTAAATGGATTTTTTAACATTATATAAAGAGCTTTAAAAATTGCAAGTACATTGAGATTCTAAACAATAAAGTAATGAACAATCTTTTTCAAACGTTTAACAGTGACATGACATAGAAAACCAAAACAGTATTATAACACAAATCATAAACGCCACATTACTACATATTATAGGATTCATCAAAGTCCTGGTATATATGACGCTTTTCTGTATAAATAGAGTCAGCAAATACATCAACACCTCCAAACCTGTTGCCCAGATCACGCATCCTATTGGTTAATGAATGAGACTGATAGTTGGTTATGTTAGTGTCGCAGAAAAATGTTACAGTTTGTCTCGTGTTCCTCGTCGGTACATTTAATTTAATACTAGCGAGGATGGCAGGGCTGTCCATTATGTTGTTAATGATTCTATATAATACAACTAGGTCCGACATAACTCTCCTGTCAGACAGAGTAATCAGATGCAATTGATACATCAAGCTTATATAATTAATATTTTGAGTCTAAAATGTATGTACATAATGTACGAGTATGTATGTATTCTGTACATACTGTGATGAGAAATCAGTTTCTTCTCATCGTGTTCCAAGAAGGGGTGTCAAATAATTAATGAAAAGCAGATTCATAAAATGAGTATTAATGTTATTTATATTACAATATGACGCATTTCCGCGAGAAATTCGCCTCGTTAAGAAACACGTGCGGGGTAAATGGTTTTAAAGTATTGTATTTTAAGATATCTTGTACACGTTAAAGCAATATCAGGTATTCGTAAACGGGGAAGCTTTTAACTCGTAACAGGCCAATATTTTTTTACAATAAAAAAACACATAAATTTGTTGTAGACCACTTTTATTTTATTAACACTCTACCGGTTTCGGAAGCACCCTTCCTTCATCAGGAGAATATTATAACTAACTTTTTAGTTACTAACTTGTTAGTTAGTAGAGAGTTAATAAAATAAGAGTGGTCTACAACAAATTTATGTGTTTTTTATTGTAAATTATGGCGATCCACAAAGTTAATGCTTTTTACAAATATGCAATATTTTTTTGTTATTTTTGAAGCTCTTTTTGTAAGCATTACATAACGTGAAGTACTTAATGAATACGGATGTTTTTTTGTTGCAGATAACATTGCATGTAGGCCCCAGGGAGTTCAAAGGTGTCGATTCATGTAAGTTTAAAAAGTTTTACTATTATTTCCTTTGTCCCATGCTATTATATACACTATATATATGCCCATCTGGCTCCTCTTCTTTTTAAAATATTTATTAACAATATTACCGGTGCATTTTCTTACTAGCGCTTTTGGCTTTTTGCAGATGACAATAAGATCCTTAAAATAATATAATCTTACTATGACTGTATTCTTCTCCAACTTGATATTGACTCATTTAATTATTGGTGTAAAACTAACTGCCTAGAACTAAATATTGATAAATGTAAAATCATGTCATTTTATAGAGCAAATAAACCGATCTTGTTCAATTACAAATTAAATAGTGTCTCCCTATTTACCTCCAGATCTATAAAGAACCTTCGTTTCACCTTAGACTGTAAGCTTTCTCTTTGTAACTACATCGATAATGTCAATAATGAATCATTAAAATTTCTCGGCTTCATCAATAGAATTGCTTGTGACTTTAAGAAAATTAATACCCTAAAAACTCTCTACCGCTCACTAGTTCGCCCTCATCTTAAATATGCCAGTGCAATCCTTTCGCTGTTCATATTCATCATATTGAATCTGTAAAACATCGCTTCTTACGCGCGATTGCATGGAGATTAGGGCAAGAAAGAGGCGATTACTTTTTGAAATTGAAAAAAACATAAATATTTCTACATTAGAAAAGCGTAGGAAAAACTTTTATCTTATTTGCATTTTTAAAATAATTAATTGTATTATTGACTCGCCTTCTTTGTTGCAACTCATTCAATTTAACATTCCTTGCCGTAGAATCAGAACCAATGAATTGGTTTTCCCCAATAAACACTCTACTAATTATGGGTACCATTCACCACTGTCCAGAATGTCGGGATTTGTTAACTCAATCCAGGGCCTTGAAATTTTTGGTACCAGTCTGAATGATTTTTGTAGGACTTTACGAAATTAAAACTCGAAGATTATTATTTAGAATGTCTAAAATCATGGACTCTACTAAAACCATGTTCAGGCCTTGCTTTGAATGTTCTCTCAAATGTATATTTTTGTCCTCTTTTTGTCATTGCTTCATTCTTGTATTATGTACGTGCTGTTCTTTTTCTGTAGCTCTTGTTTATTTAATTTCGTGTTATGTATTTTGTGTAATTGGTCCGTAAATGAAAATTTATATATGTTTTGCGTGCCACCCCACGATTTGTATCATTTCTTAATAGGAAAAAAATATAAAATAATACTTGCACACCTTCAGGTAGGTGATGAAATTAAAGAAACTGTGAGCAGGCATACATTACAAGTATACGTTGTACATAATTTGATAGCTGTGATATAAACGCAGAGTTTCCATATTGAGTTTTGAAAAAAAACCCGAAAAATAAAAACACGTACATGCTTTTCGTAATATAATTTTTCTACGTATTTTCGTAATATAATAAATCTATGTATAACTTGGAAATAAAATGTGGACATTTAGTAAATAAGATTTTTTTTTCATTACTGTGGCTCCACCCAGCTACTCAATTTGTCTTTGAAATTTATTCTACACATGAAAAAAAAATTCAAATCTGAATTTTGACAGTTCGTTTTGGAAATAATCCAAAACAACATATCTGGATTATATTTAGTTTTTTTTTAAATTAATATTTTGATCTGAGAATTAGATTTTGTTTTTGATTAAACTTCCAATAAATAGGTATTTTAATAAATACATTTCAGAAATACAGAGAAATTGAATTTCCGTAATATTCCGTAATTATCTCTTCCTTGAAAAGCGTTAAATAACAAAAAGTTTTAAAATAAAATACCCTTAAACAATTATATTCGATATAGAACCATCCGCTTTCGGAAAGTACCACTAATTTCTGAAAACCGTTTGATTAAAGAAAAAAATATGTATTTGAACGGTAGTGCTTTTTTAAAGTTACTTTAATTGAGGTATATTCGTGTTGTCTTTAAAACGTAACGATCGCATCGCCCTCAAATGTTGTCTCCCTTTAAATATCAGACTGTAGTACCTTGTTTATTAAGGCGGAGGGGGCGTTACTGGCGGATTATCTATTAATTTGAAATTTTGATAAAATTATTACGTAAACATGATGTTTTTAAAGAGAAAAATATTTTGTTGTGGTTTGACATGTTATTGAATGAAGCAAATACTTGCTTTGGACCACAAACTTTTTTTTTTAAATATGGAAAAACATTTGCTACTAATTTTAAGAATCTAAGCAGGCTTAAACATTGTCAAAATCAAATCAGCAATATGACCCTTTTCTCCCCATCCTAAGCAATGTTTACAAAATATTTAATAAATGTGAAGATCCTAAAAAAAAATTCTTTTAAGATATTTTTTTTAAAAAGGATAGAAAAATTTAAAAAAAAAAACGCTAATATGGAAACTTAAATGTGGGTTTCATAACTTTTGTTAAGTTAATTAAAAAATGTTCTGGGAAAAGATTGCAATTATTTTCCCAGAATTCTTTTTTTTGCTTTTTTCTGCTTTCTAAAACCGTTTTCATATTTTTAAAACGTACGAAGGACGGACGGTCAAAAAAGGTCATATTTCTGATGTGATTTTGATAAACGCTAGTCCATGTAAATTAAAAAATATATATATCATGAACATTTTTCTATTTAAAAACAGTATGTTTATCGTAATGCGTAATAATAGTAAATTAATAAATAATCCCTTTCCGACGTTTCCCCCCCCCCCCCCTTTAATATTTTTCCATACAGAAAATATTAAATACAATTTAATTAAATTTAAAAACTGTTAAATAATGCGGCAGTGTCATGGTCAGGACTTTCTCATGATATCCCTTTCACATTATGTGAAAGTTGTAAAAATAATAAATTAATATTATATCTTTTACATATCAATAAATTGTATTTCATTTGTTTTAGTTTCCCATTACCAAAATAAATAAGTCGCAGTCAATTCGGAGAAAGTCGTGGGATTGGAGAAAATATTTATTTATTTATTTAATGGCAACGGTATAAATATACCAAAAACAATAAGTGCATGCCACAGTTAACTACAAGCATAAGAATACAGCACAAATAATTAAAAAAAATAACTATAATTTCTTCAAATGCTTGATAACTTTGTGGCATCATTATTAATTATATAATTGAAAATACACTTTGTATATAAATAAAATAAAATACACTTTTTTATATTTGTATTTAATTTTATATACAAAGTGTATTTTCAATTATATGAAAAAGTAACTATTAAATGTGGCATTAGGTCGTACAATGACATCATAGAGTATGTAAAGAAAAAACGTTCATGACGGATATAAAAGTAAAAGATATGCGTACATATAAAACATGTAGTAAATTTAAGTAAAATAATATTGATTGAAAAGATATGATAGTGTAGCCTTCTTGTACTTGCTTTCCATGCAGTTAAATAGATCCGCTACATCTGCGTATCTTTACTAACTTCATGTAATTTTGGTACAAGCGAGTATTTGTAATGCCCAGTTGTTACATTTAAACAGGATTTTGGAATGACTTGCTCTCGTGGGTATATGAAATTGAAAGAGGATAAATAAATCAGGGCTGTCTATACTACCATTTACAATTTTGAACATAAATATCAAGTCGAAAATAATTCTTCGATCTGAGAGATTTACTAAATTTAGTTATTTCATCGAGTAATTATAGTTAATGCTTTCAATGGAAATACCGAGTTTATAATTAATGTGTCTTATTTTTTTCGATTGAATCTGAATGCATTTTAAAATGGGGGGACCAGATCGAAGAGTTATATTCAACTTGACTACGAACTAAATATTAAAATATGAGGAAGAATCGGGAGCAGGACGGGAAGAATCTGATCACTAAACAAAGCTCGTAAAACCATTTCAAGTAATGTTTCAATACTGAAAGATACATTCAACTTTAGCGAGTGTTAGCAAACGGGGAGGTGACGCCGCAAAACGGACAGCAAACTAACCAAAGTGTACCAGGCGATACTGATAAGTCTTTCCACTCCAAAAACCATCCGGGTTTATTTCCAAATGCCGGCGTTACCTAAAGTGGTGACATAACAATGTATAAATCAGGTAAAACCTCCAATTCCGAGCCCGTAAAGTTGCGGTGCCTCCAGTCCTCGCCCCGATGCGATGGTTGGGATCGTTAAAATTCACTCTGGTAACGAATTAACAGCCCATCCATTCCGCCCGCATCTCCCTCCACCAGAGGCGTGCATTCCATATAGGCACATAAGTACTGCCTAGCCTACAAAATTATCAGATTACGGAACTCATAAAATTGCTAGATTTAAAAAAATAAATTATTTAATCTTTATGATACATTAATATGTATCTTGTTACATTGTTTAGAATAAATATATTAGAATAGTTTATTTTATTCACGGTCCTCCTCACTAGGGATTCATGTTCCAGGGCGGACTGTAGATTGTCGTGTTGGTGTAACTGATACTTTAATTGATTTCCTCATCTTCACGTTTGCTTAACCATATTTTGAAGTCATTTTTGAAACTCATTTTTATCTCAGTGGTATCGTTGATATCATTTGTAAGGGCATTATACAATTCTGGAGCATGAAATGATGATGTATTTAATTTTGGAAGTAATCAATCTACTCTTTCAGAAATCTGCGCGAAAATCAGAAAAAAAACAGAAACTAAGGATGTAAAATGACGCATACGCCATGTTCAAATTTTCACTGTGTTCTACATAAAAAAATGTACAAGTGTACACAATGCGCTTTCGAGGGAAGACTGTTGAAAAGGTCGTCCCTTTCAGCCCACAGATGTAACAATCAGTGCCATCTGTTGGTTACTATAATGATAATAATGATCAAATTATGTTGGCTTTCTTTAATACAATGCGGGCATAACAATATGAAAAGTTTATAAATTCAGTAATTGGTTTGGAATATTCACAAATAAAACGGTTATTTGGATATTTGATGTAACAGCTAATCCCAACCGACATCAGCTAAAGCTAGCAGCTTAGCCAATCTTAGCAAAAACTTATCACGCCTTCAGTACGTTTTTTTTAAACATCCATTTCCTACTGCCTACATTGATTTAAAACTCTTTGCACGCCACTGCCTTCTACCCCTCAATACAACAAACCTACTGGCGACTGGGCTCGCGTGGCCCAATTTGCTCCTCGGGTAAATTCACACTTGGTCATGAAACAATACAAATTTACGTTTTGATCATACCGTGCAAAGAATGATATCGTCGCCATACAATCAATATTGAATTAGAGAACTAATTTGAACAGTATGCTTTTGTGCTACTTTGCTCCAAATGATCTGAGAACATGTCTGCTAAATAAAAGTGGCTCTGATCTCTAAAAATATCAGCGCAAAATAAATAAGATAATAATGTGTCGAAGGTGTTCTTGAATCTACAGTTTTAAATATGTTGGTAGGGGTAGATATAAAGGAAGGTTCCGGTCATTTACTCTGTGGTATTTTCAGTTGGGGTAGTGCTAAAAATACTTGCCTGCAGCCTTTACCAAAGATCGAGAAACTAATCATGAAGGTTACTCTTAAAGCTCCATTAAGGACGAGTAGTGATTTTATTTTTTAGAAACTAAATAACCATTTAAAAATAAACTTAACATTATATCAATAAAATAATTATACTCTAAAACAATATTACTTTACATTCATAAATATAAAAAAAGAAAGAAATAACAACAATCACGCATATTAGAAACACTAGATCTCAGAGTCAAAAACACATACAACAAGAAACAACAAAAAACAGCATTTGAACAAAAAAAAATCTTATACTATAGTACTAAACTTTACAACAAAATCCCACTCTCCTTTAAAAATCACAATAACTATAATAAATTAAAAATCAAATAGAACACTGGGTACGTTACATAGGGAGATCCGAAATACAAACATATATTAACATCAAATATAGACGAACACCAAAATCATTCAACTGCACTTAAAACACCCCATTTTACAATTTTTTTTTCAGCAATAACATCAATTTAACATAATTGAATTTAATATTTTGTAAATGAAATCCTCAGTACGGGAAATCCCAGTGAGAATATTTGTAATTTTGTTGTAAAAAGAAGAAGATAATAAAACATGATTAGTATTACTATTGAAATATTCTCAACTTGAAAAAAAACATATTAAAAAAATATCCTGCTTTCACGTTTGAAGAAAGAACAAGCACTAGAGTCCAAAGACAATCACAAGTAAACAAATTTAATATTCTAGTTTGTAAAACCTCCCTTGGACAAAGAATTTTTAAATAGAAAGCTATTAAGCTATTCAATTCCTACCTAGTGACATTAAAACAAATACCAGAAACAATGGTTCCTTTAAAAGTAAGATCATTAATCAACTCCAATAAACCCCTCAGCTTCTAAATTCTTTTAACCCTTTGAATAAGTATACTTTTGAATTTTTTTAAAATTGTAATTTATTAATCGATTTGTAATCTAAATATCCTAGCTGAACAACCACTCCTGTAAATTGCAATCTCAACACAGGCGTTTCACACCTAGTGAGATGGGCAATACGTCAGCCGATAACAAATGTTCACATATATATGTAAAAAAAAATTTGATTTACCAACCAAAAATATTCGAGCTTAGGCATTAAGATATTTGAGCAGTTTTTTGTAGCTATTGGTATTTTAATTCTTCATCATCACTTTAATCAATCAAATAAAAGAAAAAACTCTTATTGATTGTTCCATATTTTTAAATTAAAATTAGAATATGCCATATTCGATCTGGAGCGATTGTTAAAAATGTCTTTGAACAATTTGAACATTTTCCGTGGAAATAAATTATCGCATTTTAAACTCATTAGAAATGTGATATTTCACAAAACATTTTGTGGCAAATTTTCTAGTGAAAATCCTAGATATTTTAAACTCCCAAAGTGGTCAACATCCCGGGCAATGATTTTTTTGAACAGAAACATTTTGTGAGTACTTGTTTTAAAATTCCAAGGTGTCCGTATCTGTTTTCACCAAATCAAAAGTATGATTGTCATTATGATGAGTTGTTTTAATACGGTTTTCTCCATGTAGAGCGGTTGAACGAAGAAAGGAATGCAAGAAGAATATATTACGCGATTATGATTGGAAGAAGAAGCCGGGGACGCCCGAAGAAGACAAGGCACGATCGAGTGAACCAAATACTTGAGTCAGGCCATGTTAAGAGTCAGAATAACAAAATAATAATCTATGAATATGAATGAACCAAGGAATGTGTGCCAATACCAAATTGTTTGACGGCCTGATGATTAGTTAGTTAGTTTTTAAGAATGTCCATTAATTTAAGAATTTATCTACTTACACATAAATCTTCTGTTTAATTCTATCTAGCAAAGTCACGTGCTTAGTTGCTCTAAAAACATTCTTACACAATTCATGGCTAGGTATACATATGATTTAAAAAAAAAAACCCGCAAAGTCAGGAACGAAAGCTAAGACTTCATATTTCGAAGTGTTAGAATAAATTAAGTTAATTAGTTAGCATACTTTATTGATCTCTTTTTCATGAATAATTTTACATTCGAAAAAGTATGAAGAATATGCTCCTTCTAATTAGGCGTTCCATGTAATTACGCGACAGAAATGTTGAAAATTTCCGTCCAGTATAAATCTGAATCTAATAAAATATTTATAATCCGGGCCTCTTTTAAGGAGGTTCCTTCCCGTTCATAATTTACGTACACATAAGTAATGAGGTGGTGATGATGAGAAAATGATTTATTCATCACTGGGAAGACGCGTAAAAAATATAATTAATAGCGAACACTTCAAATTTTCCTGCGCAGATATTGAAAATTTCAACTATGGGAGTGAGTCAATTTCCCTAAATTCAAGTCTCCGATAGTTGAAATGCCGACAGTTAACAGGGAATTTGAGTTTTTTTTATTTATTTTTTTATTTCACGGAAAACTGGTGAATTTCATAAAATTCACACCACTAAGTACTAGTATAATAATTTCAGCAAATATTAAACAGATTCCTACCTATATTTTTACACACAGGTACGATGCAATAATAATATGTATTATCTCTTGAGATATCGACGCCGTTTCTGAGCAGAGGTAGGCAGAGAGGACGGACCGCCTTGGCATACACTTTTTGCTTCATTTCTTCTTCTGCTTCTTAAGGTCATTTTATAAATATTTTCCAGTCCTAAAAATTATAAATATTTCAAATAAATACCAACTCTTCTTGTGCCACCAATCTTCTAATAAATGTAACACCAATAAAAAAGGATAAAATAGCAACTGTAAAAATATCGTCTATGTACTTAAATTTTCTAATAAAACTGTGTTCATCTGAAGCGACCTGCCAGGTAAGTATGTTTTTCTATATCTGTTTGTACATAATTAGATAAAGAATAGGAAATAATATTTGTACAGCGCCCTTGAGGTGATTTTTCACAAAAACTGGGCTATACAAGTCATCCAATTATTATTATAATCATTATTATTTACATTCATATATAGTCTCATACATTCTGACATGGCCCGACTCAAGAATTCGATTCACTGAATCGTCCCATGTCTTTCTAGGGCGTCCCCGACTTATTCTTCCATTCACATTCACGTCATATACTCTCCTTACACTCCTTCCTTCGTTCATTTTCTAGACATGCCGAAACCATCTAAGCTTCCCCCTTCTTAATCTTACTTATTACGCTTACATCAGCCTTGCATTATTTGCGAATCTCAATATTTTTCACACGATCACGTATGTATTTATTATATTTTAGTATTTTATTTGAAATATTAGGTAAAATATTTCAAATGAATATCGTATTAACATATAAGGTACTCCAGTCTTATTTATAAAAATATATCAATAATGACGTTCTAACTTAAATAACAGTAATTTCCGTTTTTTTTTCGTTAGTTTTTATAGTTAAAATGATTTTCAAATTTTCAAAGCCCACCAAAACGCTCCAAATCTATAGCCGGTCTGTTTTGATCAGTTTTGAGGTTAGAATGTCAAATGTCAAAACAAGGATGAGCTTTACCGTAAATATTTTTTATATTCTATTCATGGTAAACCATAACGAAACATGAGTAAATTATTTACCTTTTTAGAAACTTTAACTCAAAAAATAATAATAGTATTGAGCATTAACTTTATCATAATATACGTTTTGATAATCGGTTTGCTCATGAATACTCTAACTTCTTACATTAATAATGTTTTTTTTAATATTTAACAACAATTATAGACCTTAAATTCACCCAAATTAAGTGTAAATTTGGTTAAAACTCTAAAAGTACTTATTTAAAATACAAAGCAAAATCGAAAAAAAAATATTGATCCTAATCTAAAAACAGAATGCGCACGTGAGGTCAGATGTTCCAAATGCAAAGGTACCAACATAGTAAGGTGTTTTGATGAAATGATTTTTTATTCAGTTTTAAATGACGATTTATAAATTCTACATATAATAAAAGTGATATATTCAGAATCGGCGTTTGCTGATCTATAAGAATATATATATTTCAACCCATTATATTTTTCAGTGGATTTCCTTATTCCATCGAAAACAATCTCAAAAGGCGTAAATCTATTCCAGTGAAGTGCTGCTATTATTTCAATCATAAACATTAACATACTATTACGGTTTTCTGTAAGTTCCTACGTAAATCTTACATTAATAATGATAATGTCTTTTCACCAACAATGGTGAAAACTTGCGCAAAGATTAATGTTATCTCAGTTACTTCCAACTCCCCGTACGTAAGTCAGCCATTATGCAGGTTTTAATACACGGGTGATGAAAATCTCGCGACGTATTAACAGGGAACATATTTATGGATGGTGCTCTTAATATGTGGAAATTATTCCGCCAATTTATCACTACGTATAAATTAATACTTTTGTGGCGATATTTAATCGTTAGATATTTCTGCACATTGGTATCACCAGCTAGATTCAGATTCAACACCTTCCTTCAGTATCCTAGTGCCGCCTCCTTTTGACATTTCATTATTTAAGATATGTCAAGGTACTAGGCGTGTCATCTTACCTTATTTATCTAGGTGTGTGTGGTGACAAATTAAACTGAAACCTTTGCAGATTGAATACAATTATTACTGTCGCATTGTTACAAGTTAAAGTATTACATGGCGGATAGCACACTGGTCTATACTTAAATACTGATAACTGTTCTTCACGATTATTGCTCAATCAACTCTTCATAGTTATAGAATAATTCCCCCTAGCTCATATCTTCAGGGGATGTTTACCGTATTTGCATTTCGTTTATGGTCAATTTGAGATACCATCGCTTATAGGTTTGTGTATATTTATTTACGAGAAATAGGTAATAAAGTAATTAAAAATTACTTTGTGTTCACCACTTTATTAAAATACACATATAAGCATGTTTTTTCATGCATGCGTCTTCATCAAGAATATATAGAATACTAAAAAATAGTAATGTCAAGTATAGACAAATGATAAACATAGGACACGATAATTTAAGAATAGACAAATTATAAACGTATAATTTTTGATAACATCGTATTATATAAATTTCTTAATAATGGCCTGGACTCATCTGATCTCATCAATTTTATAAAATCTCAGATTCCGTCAAGACCAACCCGACAAAACCGACTTTTTTCATTTGCCCGCATGCAGAACTAACCAACTAACTACAGGAAAAATTCCCCAATTCCCCTACATGTGCACAATATATCAAGTAATTTAGTAATATCGACATCCTTAACAATAACCTTTATTAATATCGAACCGAAGTAATGCGTAAAATCATAAAATAATGCACAAGAAGTATTAATTGTAGTATGTATTAAGAGTATCTCCAAACCCCTTCCTTCGCCTCTTCCTTAGTTAAATGTTAAAAAAAACTCCTGTATCCACCTTTCGCATAAGAATTTTTTGTCTTAACCTTGTTTTTTCCACCTATGTATATATTTTTCTTTGTTGAAAACGCTGTTTGTCTCTTACAAATAAATAATACATTTAACTAACTAACTAACCATCACGCCGTTTCGCCGCAGGGGTAGGCAGAAAGAACTGACCGCCAAACAACTCAATGTTGGCATACACTTCTTGCTTCATTCACATTCAAACATTGTCTCATACATTCTCTATTATTCCGACTTCTGACATGCCCGACTCAAGTATTTGATTCACTTGATCGTGCCATGACTTTCTCGGGCGTCCCCGGCTTGTTCTTCCATTCACATTCGCGTCATACATTCTTCTTACACTCCTTTCTTCGTTCATTCGCTCCACATGCCCAAACCATCTAAGCGTCCCTTTTTAATCTTACTCATTACGCTTACATCAGCCTTGCATTCTTTACGAATTTCAATACTCTGAAACGAATGTGTGGTATATGGTTTTACCACACATTCGTTTCAGAGATCTCATTTCTACGGCATTCAGTTTACTTTCATCCTTTCTCTGCCAATTCCATGCCTCGCTGCCATACATCAGGGTTGGTATCAGCACTCCATTGTGTACTGCTAGCTTCGCTTCTTTGAACAACTTTTTGTTAGCGCGAACCGCGTTCAGTCCTCCGTTAATGGAGTTTCCTGCATTCACCCTTCTTTCAATATCCCAGTCTTTCCATCTCTCGTAAACATACTTCCCAATAATACATATAAATTATATGAATTCAGTGTTGAGGAGCCATATACTGTTTAAAAAAAGCTCGTCCCCTTTCAAATATCCAACTCTGAACACCAACAGAAATTTTATTCCATTTTAATTTAGATGGGTTTTTAAAAATAATTATTTATTATCGGTAAAACCAATTTAATCGGAAAATAATTAAAATTCTCTATTTTGTGAGGTTTTTACATTTATAATGTCTTAATCTTCAAAATTCGCAGAACATCTCTTAGTGAATAATCACGTTCCGCTTGACAACAACGAGCCTAAGCCCTTACATATAGAAAGAAATTGTCTGAGATTAAATTTACTTGAAAAATTAGAAATTAATAAACGAACGAATCATCCTAATTAATAAAGTAAGGAAAATTACATATTCACCGCTTCTCAGTATGTTCACATTATCAAAACAATATAACACATTTAAATTAATTAAGAAAACATTATCATTTAGATACGGGGAAACACACGTAAACCCTCACAGAATAGAGAAATTTAATTATTTTCCAATTAAATGGGTTATACCGAAATCAAATCATTATTTTTTAAAACCGTCCGAATTAGAATTGGGTGGGAGTAAATAAAATCATGTAAATAAATCGATACAATGTGGATTAAGCGCAGTTTGAAAATGGCCTTGAACGCCGAAACAGCTGTCACAATAATAAAAACTAAAAATACTTACAGAACTTAAAAGTAGCATTATTAAATTTGATTTACATTAGATTTAAATAAAATTTAATGGTGTTTTACGAATTAAACACAAAAACAATTGACCAACAGAAAATTGGGGTAAATTACTGGATGATCTGACGTCGGTGCTCAGTGCGTTGAACATTTGGGGGCGACGAACCGGAATTGACGTTAAGCAAATGTGGTTCTTGTCTTGGGGATGATGCATCCAACGTTTGATGAGGAGAGCGTGTGTCTTTGATTTAGTGTAGCCGTAAGGAGATTGTTCGTCCATACATAGCAAAAGGCTTATCTTTGTAAACAGTTGTCGAATATCTAACAGCAGTAAACTTGCAAATAGAGGATCTGAAGGGTGAGGAGGGTGGCATTTAAACATAATTCTCAATATAAGTTTTCGAACTGTGATCGTGGGATGTATAATTGATGTTGTACACCCCCCCCCCCCCCCAGGAATCAAGAAGATATATAATCAATGAGACCATCATATTTGTTCAGAAAACAACATAAGAAATAGCAAAATAGCATCAATCTGTAGATATCAAGGAGATATATAATCAAGGTGACCATCATATTTGTTCAGAAAACAACATAAGAAATAGCAAACTAGCATCAATCTGTAGATATCAAGGAGATATATAATCAAGGTGACCATCATATTTGTTCAGAAAACAACATAAGAAATAGCAAAATAGCATCAATCTGTAGATATCAAGGAGATATATAATCAAGGTGACCATCATATTTGTTCAGAAGACAACAGAAGAAATAGCAAAATAGCATCAATCTGTAGATATCAAGGAGATATATATTCAAGGTGACCATCATATTTGTTAAGAAGACAACATAAATAGAAATAGAGCATCAATACAGAGATATATTCCTTTATTATTTGCGTTTATTAATATTGTGTGCATGTAGGTATTATTTTAAGTACAACAGGTTAAGGCTTCGATAAATTAAAGTATCAGAGTTAAATAAATGATGAGATAAAATACAACCTTTCTTAAACCACGTCAAAAAAGAATTATGATCGGAAATTTGGAATAAACATTGTGAAAACGATAGCATTGTGTCGCTATTGTACTGACTGATTGTACTTGTTACAAAATAATGAGAATTTTAGCGAAATTCAATATTTGTGTTGATTACACAAAAACCAAAACAGATTTCAATTACACAAATACTTTGATATGAAATTGATTAATCGATTCATAAAATGTAAATACTAAAAATCAACACGATCTGTTAATGGTCTTCAATGATGATTAATTAATTATTTATTGGCTATTGGTACAACTGATTCGATTCAATTAATACAAAATAAATAACATTTCAATCTTTGATTGGTTTATGTGCAAAATTAGGCAATAAGAGAGAAAGTTTAGACGAAGCTTTTATTACATGGACACTGAATCGATTACCAGTGGAGAGCGCTGATTTTTTATTGCCCTCTAAAAGTAACCGAATAAAAATAAACTGGGATTCTAAGAAAGCACCAATTAATCTTTAAAAAAGTGTTTTCACACTTTTTTAAAGATTAAATTGTGAAAGTATATTCTAAAAAATAAATATTATATCCAGTCGACAAAAATACTTGGCAAATAAAGTTGAACCGTTCTGAAAACGCCAATGACGCAAAATAACAGAAACCTTATTTTCCAGGTGTCGTGATTTCAATTTCTCGACACATGCAACATCTTCAGCTTACTGTGGTGATAGTAGATTTTCAAATATTCTCAGATTATTCGTAACCCGGGAATGTTTGTCTTTCTTTTTAAAAAACAGTTTTTTTGAAAGATTTAAAAATATAAGACACTATGTGATATTTCGTTATTTTTATTTTTTATTTTACTTTTTTTTGGGAAAATTAACAGCAAATCCATAATTTTCATACATATAACAATATAAACAATAAATAATGCCAATTATAAATTTTCCTCTGCTGATGATAAATACTATGAGTAAAGTGTGACAATGTACAGTTTTTCATGATCCTAAGTAAAGCAAAAAATACGGATGAGGCACATTTATACACTAAGGAACTCCAGTCCAATTGTTTTTTTTATAAATAATAGCGTTCAAACTTAAATACCAGTATATTTCGTTTTTTTTAAAGTTAGTTTTCTTAGTTAAAATAATTTTCGAAGTTTCAATTTTTTAAAGCTCGCCAAGACGAAAACTATACGAATATAATATATGCCTATTAATCTACAAAATACAAAATGGACTTATACACACGAATACAGCATTTATAAAAATATCACAAGTACACGAACACTACACAACATAACATAATAAATTGTACACGAATACAGTAAAGACTGAAAGTGGTAAAAGAAGCATAGGCCATGAGGGTGTATATATATAGAATATCCTTCCCGATAGCCTGAAAATAGAGAATCGAGTAAGAACATTAAAAAAACTGTTCAATATCTAAATAAATGAGCAAAATAACAATGCTTAATAAAAATAAAATAGTAAATAAGATAGTTATTATATGTAAGGTATATAAATAATATAATGTAATATTAAGTAATATGATATATAATATAAGTATTAAAAGAGGTTAAGAATAAGATGTATGTATTTAATTAAGTTAAGAAAGTGAAATAATGATGTATTTCTTCTAAGTTAATAAATAATAAAAAAAAACCTAATTGACATTCAATGTGAACATCATTCGACATAAATGATTTCAAATTAAAATGTCTAAAATAAACTGTGCGTCATCGTGTTGAACTAAAGCTCTCTTTGAAGGTAAATTTGAAAGGAACTGATATATTACGGCGGAGTGAAGTGTCGTTTTCCTTCGGAATACAAAATAGATTAACATGTGAGGTTTTAATAAAAACAGAATATTTTTCGAAATAAAAAAAAAAAAATAATAAAAATAACGTCTTTCTTCTTTGTCATAAATTTGAACACCTTTCTACTTTTGGTAGAAACATTAATACGAGTATGTTATTCATCTTTGCAGCTCATTCGCGTAATTGGTGTAGATCGTAACATTTTTTCTGATTTTAAACTCCATTGAATTATTAGAAATTAGAATAGTCTGGGTATGTAGAGCGAATGAACGAAGAAAAGAGTGTAATGAGAATATATGCCGCGAATATGAATAGAAGAAGAAGCCGTGGACGTCCATGGCATGGTCAAGTGAATCAAATACGAATCAGGCCATGTCAGACGTCGGAATAACAGAGAAGAATGTATGAGACGTTGTACGAATGTGAATGAAGCAAGAATTGTATGCCAAGATCGAATTGTTTGGCGGTCCATCCCCTCTGCCTACCCTTGCGGAAAAACGGCGTGATGGTTAGTTAGTTAGTTAGTAACAGTGATTTTACTGACATCCATTTTTGCATAAGAAGTTATTTATAATTTAATGAAACGTATTAGTTTATTATGCAAATATTTACTACAATATACAGTTACTGATTATATCTATATATATATTTTATGAAGTTTTCAGAAAAAAAATACAATTATATTATACTTCTTTAAATAAAAAAATATATAATTCACCAAAATTCTTGAGGCATTCTTAAGCACAGAAAACATGGAAAATCGCGAAACTTATCTGGCAAGTTTTAATGGTTTTACTGTGATACTGTTATGAAAGAATTACGACGGATTTGGTTTTAACGATTTCAAAAATATTATCTAAGAAAAGCTGACTGAATAATTTCTTTGAATTAAAAAATATTTTCAACGTTTTTTTGTTTTAAAAAAGAAACGGATACAATAAATCACTTTAAATTTATTTAAACGGGAATTTCTATTCTTTTAATTACAAATAATGGTTCCGATAACCCGCTGTTATTTACATTTTTTTAAACTTTTTAATTGCACCCGACATGACCCTATGTTTATAGTTCACAGCTAACCCTTTTCAAACAATAGCATTGAAAAAAAATGGCCGGATGTACCAACAAAAGATTTGTTTGATAAAATCGCGATCGCGCGGAAAATATAATTCAATCGTGGTTTTGGAACACTTGCAAAGGATTCATAAATAAATATAAAAAAAATTAATGTACAGTGCTAAATAATACAAAAAATATAATAATAACTAACATTTTGTCCATTGCACGCAACGGAGGTATTATTATTACACCTAAAAAAAATATTTTTTACGCTTGTAAATTGCTACATCAAATCGACAAATTCGAATGATTTTTGAAAAATAAATGAACTCCGGCGCACGCTTAATGCGGTTCACGCGGTAATGGACCCCGTTGCAGAACGAGATGTGGGAGAACGCGAGTCAAAATCGAACTTTTGAAAATAATCCCGCTGTTGGAATTATAGTATTAATATATAGATAATACTTTATTCCAGAAGTCACGAAGAGGTAGTGCAATGCGATACGTTCCATACGTTATAATAATAACACATAAAAATAAATAACAATACATGGAAAGAAAAAAAATCGAATGAAAAACGTTCATGGTGGATGTTTGACGGTCTCCCGTTTCCAGAGGGCCATCAGGGGGCAACCGTGGCAGTAACGATGGTATTCTTTAATTGGCGTACTCGGCACCATAAGCTTCCTATGCGGTGGCGGAGAAGTGTCCTGAAAAAGTGCACTCCTGTAGCGCTGCAGTATCTCGATACACAAAATAGTTAAACGATATGCATTTTTGTAGATGAGTTTTAGCATATGCCATATCCAGTCTAATCTAATCACAGTTCTGATGCATACAGAGATGTGCATAACGAGTTAAACAGTTGACGTTTGCGTTGCAAGAGTGAAAACGCCGTGATAGCTGCTCTAACGGATATCGCTCTTCTTTATCTCTCCATATCTTCAATATTCTTCAGGTCGTCTGTGCTAATATGTCCCAATTACTTTACGTTACGAACAACATCCATTTTCCTACTATCTTGGCATTCTGAGGGTGTTTGCATGAGTCCGTTCTGACATTTGAAAACCATAACGATTTATTTGGACATATTTTGTACAAGGTTGTGTTTTTTGCAAATTCATCACATATACGGAGTAGTTTGTTTAATGCACTAAGTAAAACTCATATTGATTTGTCGTTTAAAGCACAGGCATTGAAAAATTAAAAAAAAAATTCTTTGTTGATTATCATAAGGAACATTGAACAATATGTAATAGTCCCTATCAAAAGAAAAATCGTGGTTAAAATAGCAGCTGACGGTTTCATCAGTCGTTAATGAAGTCTGTAGGTGAAAGTTTCAATTTCCATGAAAAACCATGTAAAAATGGATTATTCATTCAATATATCAGATTTTGCTGTACTGACAATAGGGGTTAATTTTTCTTATTATACATATACGGTACCCGTCTCATTGGACATTTTCTGTTGAGACAGTTAAATGTTAATTTTAATACATTACCTAAAAAAATTAGACGCCATGGGACGCACGCATTAAAATATATAATAGGTATCCACATAGCCAATGCCTACCCCACCCTATTCACATAAAAATATAAATAATATAAACATTTACATAAGTATTGCAAGAAATTAATCTATACTATCAAAAATAAGCGTGAAGTTTCAGATATGAATCGCAGCGCGGTGCGCGCCTCACCGACCGCCCTATGGTAAGTGTCGATTCAGTTCAACAGTTGATTACCCGTACAGTTGATCCCTGAAGGATTATTTCTGCTGTATTGAGTGTCGTAAAAGGTCACACCTTTCGGCATAAACCACAAATGTAGCAATCAGTGCCATCTGTCGGTACCAACATTAATTAGTAATTATCATATTATGTTGACTTTCTTTCATGCAAGTGCGGTCGAAAAAAAGGTAAATTTTACATATCCAGTAATCGACCTGTAATATGAATAAACTAAGCGGTTATTTGGATATTTGACGTGGCAGGTGATTCTAACCAATATAGGATAAAGCCAGCACCTTAGCCATTGTCGGCGAAAACTTGCTGTTTTTCTACTGCCCGCCACGATTAAGAACTCTGTGAACGCCACTGGAAACAACAGTTCTTAGTAATACGCATGTGTATAGGCGTATATATATTAATTACCCTTTGCGCTATGCACAAAAATCTTGTCTTAAGTTTTTAAGAACTTTAGTTTATCAATTAATTAGTATATATATTATTTTATAATTTCTTCAAAAGATTTGTATTCACTTTGAGGCGTCATTATTAATAAATGAATTAAAATACAAATAAAATACAAAATACTTTGTAATCGCCACTTTATTAATATCTAGATATCACGATGCTTTCCTCATCAGGAATATACAGAATACCATAGTATAGTATGTTATTTAAAATGACAGATATCTTTATTCTGTAACGTTGTTTGTTAAGGTCGATGTGTCTTGCAACTGTCAAGGAGCTGTCGATGCGATTTAGGTATATAAAACAGAACACGCATACATATTTTACCTCTAAAATAGAAATCCAATGTTTTCAGTAAAAGTATATTGCGGAAAGTGGCACAAACTTAACTCTTATTTCACTTGTGTTTTGGAACGGTTCCCCCTTGTGTTCGTAGGCATACTACAATAGCCATCGTGTGTATGTTGTGTAGTGGTGTATTGTGTTATTAAGTATAATAATGTCCTCTTGCTCCCGCGCAGGTACCAGGCAGGAAGTTGGAGGCAGGAAGTGGGAGGTAGGAAGTAGGAAGCGGGAAGGTAGAGCCTTATCAGCGCCTCGCTGAGGGGAATAATTCGATCCCTGAGTTCGTTTTCCCTGACATTGATTGAGCGCCTAAAAGCCTCTTTGGAAAGAAGGTATCGACGTTAAATTAATATGCTAAATAACAGATCGATACAATCCCGGGTGTACACTGTACACTCACATTATGTCATTATTTTACCTGACAGTATATTGTCAATCTGGCATATTTTACCGAAACATAATTACGATTAAACAATGCGAATAATTCTTTAGAGCAAAATATGCATACACGGATAAGATATATAAAATATATAAAGCATATTGAGATTTTAATATTTAATCATTTAAGAAGATAATATTAACGAATCCCAAATGAAACACGAAACCGAAAAAAAACCACAGAAAATACAAAGGTATCAGTCGCATCTGGGAAACAAACTCGGGACCTCTGTCTTACCGGGAGAACCGCTGTACCGACTGACCTAACGAGACCAGCTCACTTTACGCTATATTCATCGATCATACCTCAAATTCAAGACTTGTTAATATTATCCTCCATTTTAGATCCCATATTATTTGCTGTTATCTTTATGATGATTACTAAGTTCTTCCAGAACTCAAATGAAATCTAGATAGTATCTCGGATATACCTATCAAATTTTTAATTATACGTCTTGAATTTGAGGTATGATATCGGTTATACAACTTTCAATTGAAACTTGTCAAAGCACTAATAATTTTTAATTATACGTCTTGAATTTGAGGTATGATATCGGTTATACAACTTTCAATTGAAACTTGTCAAAGCACTAATAATTTTTAATTATACGTCTTGAATTTGAGGTATGATATCGGTTATATAACTTTCAATTGAAACTTGTCAAAGCACTAATAATTTTTAATTATACGTCTTGAATTTGAGGTATGATATCGGTTATACAACTTTCAATTGAAACTTGTCAAAGCACTAATAATTTTTAATTATACGTCTTGAATTTGAGGTATGATATCGGTTATACAACTTTCAATTGAAACTTGTCAAAGCACTAATAATTTTTAATTATACGTCTTGAATTTGAGGTATGATATCGGTTATACAACTTTCAATTGAAACTTGTCAAAGCACTAATAATTTTTAATTATACGTCTTGAATTTGAGGTATGATATCGGTTATACAACTTTCAATTGAAACTTGTCAAAGCACTACAATTTTTAATTATACGTCTTGAATTTGAGGTATGATATCGGTTATATAACTTTCAATTGAAACTTGTCAAAGCACTAATAATTTTTAATTATACGTCTTGAATTTGAGGTATGATATCGGTTATACAACTTTCAATTGAAACTTGTCAAAGCACTAATAATTTTTTAATTATACGTCTTGAATTTGAGGTATGATATCGGTTATACAACTTTCAATTGAAACTTGTCAAAGCACTAATAATTTTTAATTATACGTCTTGAATTTGAGGTATGATATCGGTTACAACTTTCAATTGAAACTTGTCAAAGCACTAATAATTTTTAATTATACTTCTTGAATTTGAGGTATGATATCGGTTATACAACTTTCAATTGAAACTTGTCAAAGCACTAATAATTTTTAATTATACGTCTTGAATTTGAGGTATGATATCGGTTATACAACTTTCAATTGAAACTTGTCAAAGCACTAATAATTTTTAATTATACGTCTTGAATTTGAGGTATGATATCGGTTATACAACTTTCAGTTGAAACTTGTCAAAGCACTAATAATTTTTTATTATACGTCTTGAATTTGAGGTATGATATCGGTTATACAACTTTCAATTGAAACTTGTCAAAGCACTAATAATTTTTTATTATACGTCTTGAATTTGAGGTATGATATCGGTTATACAACTTTCAATTGAAACTTGTCAAAGCACTAATAATTTTTTATTAACTTGAAAACGAAATCATAATTCCCGTGAACAATAAACATAATTAAAGAAATACGTAATTGATGGAAATTGCATCAACAACCTGCTTCGGGATATTAGATAAATGTACTCACACTCACAAGACATCCTAAAAGTTGTATAGGAAGAATAAAAAATATTTATTGTAAAAGTTTTGTTTTCTTTTTTTAATATTACCTACTATCAATGTTATTAGTAATTTTACTGAAATGCATTTTAATTTCTCCTCTTATAGAAACATACTTCAATGAGAGAGTAGTTAATTTGCGCATTTATATTAGAATGAGCCCGTACTACACTAAACATTGCGATTAATAAACAAATATCTATTATGATAATATAAACAAATTTATCTATTTTACGAATATGAAATAACAATCGATTTGGGAGGTTGGTATGGAACCATTTATTGGATAACCAACACCTCTGTTATAAGTTACCCCAAGTGGTACGCTACGTTTGGTGACTTAGTAGGGGTGTCTGGGTTTATGGGGGTAAGGTTTATCCAGGTCATGGCGACAAACGCGTCCCACCAGTTGCGTGGTGGACCGGATGGAGAGAGGCCGGTTGAGGGAGACCCCTTGAATTCTGCAGCCGGACTCTCTCGACCCCTAGCCTTGCAGCACAGTGCGAGTGATGGATTAATACGTCCGTCCCTCCTGGACGAAATTCCGTACAAAATTCATGGTAACATTCACTTTTATCAGAAATTTGTCGTATTTAAAAAAAATCGTTTTTTTTGGGGTATGCATAGCTTTTCAGACTTTATGCACTATACGCCAATGCCTCCACACAGCATCCCCAAAGATGACATAGGTCTTGAGGGAAATTATTTTCTTCAAGACCTCCTATGTGGAGTTATTGTAAAAAAAGAAGTTACACCAGGTACATCATACATTCAAATCAATATGACTGCTCCACTTCGGACACACATTCTTGTAAATCAATTTTATTGTCATGACGTACAGAAATATAAACGAAACTAGCATATCTGTGCGTCAATTTCCCGCAAACGGGGCTTTGCATTCCTGACTCGGAAACTGAAGCCGTATTGACAGGCAGGGAACGAATTGATTCTCCAGAACCGTCAACCCTGTCGTTCTGGCTGCCTTAATGAGGACCTGTGTCAATATTGCGGAACAGTGACAGCTCTGTGTAGTGTGTAGGCCGGCAGCTCCAGGAACGGTGACATCACGTGAAATAGCCGTCACTGTACATTCAATACGGTTTTGACACCATCTATTGGCTTGCGGAGAAGGTACTCATATTTCAAAATGAATTTTATTTTAATGACTTGTAACTTTACATCAAGGAAATTTCGATTGTATTTATCAGTGACAGGTGTATCTTATTCTAAAAGTATTAAGTGGTGTAAAATAACTGTTGGGGGAGTAGTTACCTACATACATCAAACATACAGTCACTTAAAAGTTAATAATGTAGGTTTAAAAAATATATATTATATGAATGTCACGTAAAAGTCCCATCCCCAAATATTGGGGTATTTGTTCATTAATTTATTAATTGGGCTATTGCATATTTTAATATTTAAGTGATTTTGTGTATAGAAAGAAAGAAAATATGATACATAGTAGGTATGTAAGTGTAACGTAATTATAATATATATATATATAAATATATATATGTATGAATAATAATGAATAAATGCAGGACACAGAGAAGTCTTAAAGGGAAATGTTTTTCGTTTGTAGACAATACTTTTTTTTCAATAAAAATAGTAAAAGCCTGATCTACGTAGTGCATAATATACGAGTGCATAATATAATATAATATGACTGTAATATTATTATATTATTATATAATATAATAATATAATTTTTTTTTAATATTTTGGATGACGTAAAAATGTATGAAATTGCATAATACATAATATAGTGCATGATACAGAGAAAGAAAAAAGAGGAACAATTTTTTGGATTGTAGACAAGTGAAAAGATAATTTAAAATCAAATAACGAAAAAAAAAAAAATATATATATAATAGCTTCTATACGATACTCTTATAATCGTTTGCAATATAAAAAAAATATCATTCGGGATCTTTTAAACATGGGTAAACTTATATTAAATATATCTATAGTAGTGGGGAATTTGTTTCAAAATGTTGTGAGACTTAAGGGTAGGGGGGAAGATATGGGGAAAGGAAGGTGTGGAAGTACCCGCCTATTCAGATAAAGTAACTAAACACGGCTAACGCCATTTCAACCAGCGCTTTGAAACTGGATGGTGGTCTTTCATCAGGGCGATACTGAGAGTATCTACCACTTTGATACACGTAGTAGGTAAATACTACTATACCAAGAAACGGTATACCGTCCCTAAAACTTAATATTTACTCGTACGATCACTTATTTATCAAATTAATTGGGTCCTTAAAAAGTCTGTTATTAAAACGTTTTTTTTTAATTTATTTCCACAAAAAATATTTCCTATAAACGCAAATTAAATAGTTAATCCATTCTCCAAACAATTTAATAGGACTGCCAGGAAATATTTATCTGAAAAGTAATTTCTTTCCCAAATAGATTATTTACTTTCTTTGTTATTGTTTGGGTGAAAAAGTTCCCGTGTTTCTCACCGTTGTCATTGTTTTACCTTTTTCTGAGGAATAAATTTCCTTCAAATGATATTCATTTCGTCTTCCCCAGAAGCAACAAACAAAACATTAATATTATTTGACGAAATTGATCGTTAAATTTTCCGTTTCGTCAGTATAATGGGTTTATTTTCTTACGAAAAAGGGAACGCTTCTAAAATTACTCTCACTTACATAAATTATATTTTGAGAGAAAAAAAAAACATTTTCATACAAATTTAACAAACATACGAGGTGCGTATCACGTCGGGGCCACCATTGATAGGCTTTAATTCCAGGCAATGATTAACTCAGTTTAATATCAGTTCAGGTTTTATTACACTTCACGCTAACACTTGTTAATTGTTTTTGTGTTTAATTCGTAGAACGCCATTTAATTTTTAAACAAATTATGTAAATCAATTGTAATAATGTTATTATTAAGTTCTGCAAGTATTTTTAGTATTTATTATTGTGACGGCTTATTTATACGATTTTATTAACACCCCCACTCTATAAATTAACACTTGTATTTAAAAAAAAATATTGGAAATGTTTTGTATAAACCACTACTTAATATATAAATATCAAAATATATTAAATATATATACAAATATAAGAATATTATAATACATAATATTCAATGAATGTGGAAGCCGCAGGAGCACAATTTAATATGTTTATTTTCTCGCAACGAGGAGGGAATAATTGTCTTTCCACTAGCTCGGATCATTGCTGTGTTTACATTGATTTCTTATTTGATTCTCTGTCATTGGATGACGCATCGCTAGTAGTGAGGATCTATTCCGGTGATGCTGTGATCGCTCACCACAACAGTAATGAGACTGATTTTTTATTATTTTGTTAGTCTATTAAAATAACAGTTTCATATCGTTTACTTCAGAGTAGTTGGCCTTGGGGTGCCACACAGCGATGGAGATGGGTTTTCAGTCTTCATAGCAGTGCTGGAACTAAGATACTCGAATCGCCTTTAGATAGTCGGTTAAGGCGATTCTCCCAAAATGGTGCCCTTTGAGGGGAATCGATCTTAGAAAAGGGAAAAGGTTTCAACAACTCGATTCTGACGAATACGTGGGCTGAGGAGTCACAGGGATGTTTTTACTTCCCTAAAACTCGTTAAATGTAATCGCTGTGTTGCAAGGCGAAAGATTGTTTGGAATCATTCGCCTCAAATTCATTCGTTGGTCATTCATTGTTTTTGCAGTTGAAGACCTTCCGGTGTAAGTTCTTTTTCAATCGAGTCTCGGCCTTCCGCGGCACGACAGCTATTTTTGATGATTTCTATGTTGTTCATCACAAAATAAAATTATGTCACAAATAATATATACTACTAAACAATGATTTATGTGAAATGTGTTAAATATTTTAAAAAAATGCGAAATTGAATCAATAAATGAAATGAATGAATTGAATCTCGTAATACACCATATCTGATTCTCAATTTAACACGGAGTTAATTTTTCATTCCTTAGTTTAGACCTTGTAACCCTACAATTATTTAACGCGCGGCACCATAACTACGGCGCGGATTCTATGGGCGTCATCGCAAAATCGCCGGAGATATTGTACAGCGTGCGGGACTCCTTCTAACGTATTGAATCCCACGCCGCAATCCGTAAAAACCCGTACGTCTTCGTCCGCACCAGTCCGCAGTGGCAAACCTCTCTAGTAATTCCGAGCAGGGCATATTCACTTTCGCATTCCGTATTCAGTTGTGACATCGTATTCACCATGTCTCTGGTCCGTCGATATCGAGTCTGTCCATACTAGGTCCGCAGGGCCCAAGTTACTCAAGTCAATGCGAGACACCAGTCAGAAGTTCCTCATTCGTTCCTCAATGTCCGCGGCAATTCTTGTGTTAGTTGTGTTAGTCCCAGCCGGCGCGGTCAAGCCGTCACTTTCACTATTCGGGTGGGAATTTCCGAAGGTTTGAAGGAATGTTTGTTTGGCTTTAAAAATGAAACCATTATTTACTACATTGAAGTGTGTTCACATTTTTCGTATTATTTATTATCTAGTTGAGTAAGATTGTTATTTCTTATACAAGCATAATTTGCAATGCGATAAATTCCTACGATATAATTTTGTAAGATTTTAACGAATTAAAGGAACGTATTTAATAAAGAAATTCAATCTGTCCATGTCTAATTTGAGGGAAAGCGTTAGAGAACAAAATGATATTGTTATTTGATACTCGTATTTTTAATGCTTTGGTGATAAAGAAACGGGTTGACTCGATTTAGGCTATTTTTAAGTTATATGCTACGGGTACTTAGAGGAATAATTATTTTCATTATATTTTTCACTGTGATTCCTCATTGCCGACTCTCGAGAGCAATGAATTCATAATTGGCGTTAACAATTCTGTATTTGTCTGCCCCGGGGGTACTGCATTGATATTAATATTTGCAATTCAATTGCCAAATGAACAAAGTCCGTTAATTAATTGCTAGAAACACAATACAATACCCAGGAATAATTCAAATGTCAAAAACAGTAGGTGAAGGAACAATGAAATATTAACATTGCATTAATTGGTTGAATTAAGCCGCCGCTTTTTTACTGGGCCGAGGTTTTCCGGATATCAGGATCCAATCAAAATAATTGTATTTGAGATAAGAATCGCTTGGCCTATTACAGTTTTAAAAATAATTCTACCAATCTGATTATTTAAAAAAAATCAGTTTACTAAAGATAATTTCATGAGTTTTAGATTCTAAGTATCAAATATCTATGATAATTTATGGTTATTACAGAAAAATATTTGTAGCCATAAAACAAAATAAAATTTACAAGAGCACCAAAACCCTTGCCTTTCCATCCAGGAATATATAAATTACTCATCGACACCGATCAAACTACCTTTTTCTTATATGTCTCAGAAATGAAGTTCGCATGCGGTTTGCTTTTATTTGATTGCGTATCTCTGCATTTCTCATTATATTCTCAATATACTAAACTTTTCCCCTTTGAACAGTTTTTTTACATTTTCCCTACCTTTGGACGTTCTTTTCATAACCTCCATATTGGATATTCCGTCTGTACAGGGAATTTTCATCACACGACCATATACCAGAACTCAAAGGCACCTATTTCTTCAACTATTCTGACTTCTATCACATAAAACCTACATTACGTTCACAGTGAAAAAAATATACAGCATTGCTTTGCATATACGTAATTCATTCGCATTGATGAAAATATATCGAATAATGTTATACAAAGCTTTTTTAATAACTGAGCTTTGTATAATTCTGAAGTTCTATGATAATAAAGCTTCAGAGATTACTGTACCTCCTGAAATTAATTGAAAAGAAATACTTAACAAACTTAAAAATAATTTATTTTTCTGAGTTATGATAAAAATACGGGGATCAAAATTCTTCACATTAATAGTAAAGGTCACCAGAGTGAGTCAATTTATGGTATTTATCTTTAGTGTTTCTCAAAAAATTTCCAATATTTTTTCTTGATATTATTATTATTATTATTTATTATTGTATTTATGTTAAACAATAGCGAAATTTTTTAAACATTAATAATTCTCTCCCTTCTAATATTAAACCGGCTTTTTATACGAGAAATAATATTGGAAATTTTTTGAGGAACACTAAAGATAAAGACCATAAATTGACTCACTCCGGTATATATAAACTAAGTTGTAACACCTGTTCCTCATTTTATATCGGAAAAACTAGCTGTAATGTTGACATTAGAATTAAAAAACATTTAAGATGTATTAAAAAAAATTCCGAATTCGCTAATCATATTATTTCAAGCAATCACAGTTTTGATAAAAATACGGGGATCAATATTCTTCACGTTAATAGTAAAGGTAAAGGCTTAGATAATTTAGAAGCCTTGGAAATTAAGAAATCCCTTAATAATAATGAGTCTATTATTAACAATCAAAAAAACTGTATTAAAGCCCCTTTTTAAATATGTTTCCTTTCACCCCTTCCCCAATCTCCATCTCTTCCCCCACTCTTTACTAATCCATAGTAACGCCCCCACACCCACTGTAACACCTAATATGTATGTTCTGCCATAATTTTGTAATATTGTTTAATATATATTTTGCCCCGATGATAGAACGGTTGTTCCGAAACCGCTCGGCGTTAAAAATAAAAGTGGTTAAAACAAAGTTTGAGTGTTTCATTTAATTATAATGGATACCCACAAAGTGATAGCTTCATACTGTAGTAGAAAATAAAGACAATTGAATTCTGTCAATCATCGCCAAAGTACACGACATCGAAGCTAAGAGTTGATCTGCATAAGTCAGTAGACTATTCATTCAGTGTTCACAACAAACAAACCATATGCCGTATTCATGAATCTAAAGCTAGAAACACCTATTGAGAAATGCAACAGGCTGTGGTAGCGTAGTCAGTATAATATTATTACTTGATGTTGGTAGGCAGTGATATGTCCGACTTGGTACCGGGTACTGTGTAGTGGATAGCGGCTTGTGGCTATACAATAGTCCGGAGATGCAGTATAAAACCTCTCGCGGCCCGAGCCGAACTGATAACCGAGTATTCCCAGTCTGTGCGGGTATACTGTGTGTGTTGGCTAAACTGGAGCGGAATTGCGGCAAGTCTGACACATCGTGTTTTCTCGTCTTAGCGGTGCGTTGGGCGCGGGTGAGTATTTTGGTCATTTCAAACTGATACTGTTTCATACTTTTATACCCGCATTACTCAATATATTTTACAAATAGTTGCATCGAGGCATCATTGAAGGAATAATGTGCCACTTTCACTTAAAATAAACTTTTAGTTCTGTAAAAAAATAAGCAGCTCCAGTGAAAAATGTTACCGATTGAAAAAAAATCATTTTGTTCAGCGAACGCCGATTTAGAATTTGTTATTTATAAATAATTATACGTAGAATTTTTATATCGTTATTTAAAAGTGAATAAAAAATCATCCCATCAAAAAACGATGTTATGTTGGTAATATTTCATTCGGAACATCTGACGTCTCTGTCCGCTAGGATTCTTATTTTGGAATTCTATCAAAAATTTTAATGGTCTTTTTTGTTTTGTATTTTAAATAAGATTTTCTTTTAGCTTTGGTGAAATTTAAACTTAATTTGGGTGACTTCAAATTTCATAAATATTGTTCATTAACAAAAAAATATTTTTAATGAAAGAAATGAGAATATTCATGGGCAAACCAATTGTCAATACGGATATTATGATAATGTTATTGTGAAATGCTATTATTATTATTTGAGTTAAAGGTACATCATTTTATTACTTATGTTCAGTTATGGTTTACTATGAATAGAATATAAAATTACGTACGCTAAAGTTCATCCTTGTTATGATATTTGACATTCCAACCTCAAAACTGCTTAAAACCGACCGGTCATAAATGTGGAACGTTTTGGCAAACTTTGAAAAATTGATACTTTAAAAATTATTTTAACCATTGAAAAAAATATTCTAATTATGTTAGAACTGTTCAAAAAAATGTGCTGGACTTCCTTATTGTTTTAAGAGCATCATAGAAGAGTATTATGTGTACACATCTCATCACTTTGAATGCGCACAACAGGATGCATATTGCATTGTTCTATGGCATTTTCTTATAGCCGTTTTCACTTATATAAGAGATTTGATGTGGATAAAAACACGGTAAATTAAATATAAACACAATACGTCTTCAAAAAATAATGCGAAAGCCTGACAAAATGTTTCCACTTTCTTATAAATAACTTATAAGGTGAAATAAAGTGGGTAAAACAATACAATTGATAATTAACCTTAATAACAATATTGAATAACTAATAAAAATATTATTTTAGAGTCTCTTTTGTTTTAACCACATTTTATTTTACAATAAAAAACACATAAATTTGTTGTATTGTATTGTACCAGTTTTATTTTATTAAAACTCTACCGGTTTCGGAAGCACCCTTTCTTCATCAGGAGAATTTTTTTATTTTAATTTAATCGCCAACCGGTTTCGGAACCACAGTTCGATCATCACGGCAAAATATATACTAAAAAATATTACAAAATAATGGCAGAACATACATAATAAGAGGCACAGCGGGGGTGGGAGCGTGACTAGGGTTTATTAAAGAGTGAGGGAAGAGATAGAGATTGAGGGAGGGGTGAAAGGAAAGATTAAAATAGGGCTGTAAGATAGTTTTTTTATTGTTAATAATAGTCTCATTATTAATAAGGGATATTAATCTTTACGATTTCTAAATTATCTAACTAAGCCTTTACTGTTAATGTAAATAATATTGATCCCCGTATTTTTATTAAAACTATGATTGTTTGAAATAATATGATTAGTGAATTCGGAAAAATTATTATTTTTAAGACATCTTACATGTTATTTGATTCGAATGTTGAAATCACGGCTTGTTTTTCCGATATAAAATGAGAAACAGATATTACAATTTAGTTTATGTATACCGGAGGGAGTCAATTTATCGTATTTATCTTTATTGTTCCTCTTAAATTTTCCAATATTAATTAATGCCAAGACAATTAAATAACAATAAAGAAAATAATTAAAAAAAAATAGTTACGTTTTTTACAGGTTGAACGAAGGTAGGTTGGTAGGTAGGTTTTTTTAATTAACCTTTTTGATATCTATGAAATCAATAACAAACAAGTCAGCGTTCTGTTGCTCAACAAGCATGATGGTGGTTCGGCGATAGCAGCACTTATTGCTTTGTTATCTGATAGGGCTATCATCAAGATCAAGTAGCGCCTAACCGTCAACTAAGATTATACCTACATATATTATGTACATACACAAACGGGTATATGCAACAGATAACTCTGCAGATAAACAGTTATTATTTCTGAAAGTTTGAAACTATTTGCGCATAAATAATTGTTTTGACTAGTGGCGTGCACAGAGTTTTTAATCGGGGTAGGCAGTAGCAGTAAAATACCAATCTTTTGATGAAATTATATTACAGTGAGGTTTATAAGCTCCAGTAAGTATTTCCAATACATTGAAAAACATATTCGATCAACACAACAACAACAAAAATTGTCATATTCATAACAAGCTCGCCTGAAAATTAATTCAGTTTCAGTCTTCAGTCTAAATCACATAACTCAGGACGGGAAGGGTTGGGGAAAATTTCCAATATATTAATTCAGTTGCAGTCGTCAGTCTAAATCACATAACTCAGGACGGGAAGGGTTGGGGAAAATTTCCAATATATTAATTCAGTTGCAGTCTTCAGTCTAAATCACATAACTCAGGACGGGAAGGGTTGGGGAAAATTTCCAATATATTAATTCAGTTGCAGTCTTCAGTCTAAATCACATAACTCAGGACGGGAAGGGTTGGGGAAAATTTCCAATATATTTTGAATTTTTAATTTTTAAACTGTTCGTTTAATATCGCAAAACGCTTCAAACTGTGTAAAGTAATAATGACGCTGCAAAACATCATTAATAGCGCGTTGAAGGTTGTGGAAAAGTTTCGCCAAGTATTTGAGGATTACCATCCCTTATCATACCGCCGATCAATTAGATTGTTCGGTCGCTTTCTGATTTAGGAATTATAAGTTCTACGAAACGATCAAAGTCCGGGCTAGTAAGTCGCTCAGCCTCAACATCCGACTAAGTTTGGGTGAATCTACTCGGCCGTGTGATGCTAAACAATTTCTAAGCAAAACCTTCGTAAACAAACCAAACAATAAATGTATACACGGAACTTATTTGTGATAAGAACAAACTTAACAAGTTTGTACCGAGTTATTTGAGATCTTAAATGGTTCATTTTGCTTTTGATCTGGCTCTCTCGGTGAGTAGCATTTTCATTTTACAATGTATTATTTATTAGCTTCTCCACCGAGCATTAGCTCAATTGAATTTAAATTGAACTTCTACAGGTTTTTCCTTATAAAATATACGTATTTCCTTTTCTGAAGCAAGTTTATCGCTAAGATACTTTTGATAATTGGCGGCTTTATTATCGTAGATTGTTATTAAATAATAATAAGTAAAATTAATGAGATTAACTTTGTTAACCCCATTTATTTAATTTAATAATAATAATATAAATTGAATATACACTTTGTATATACCACTTTACTTAAAATATATAAATATTTCTACATGTTTCGATAGCAATGCTATCATCTTCAGGAATAAATGAATACATTTATAATAGTATTCATTTATTCCTGAAGATGATAGCATTGCTATCGAAACATGTAGAAATATTTATATATTCTAAGTAAAGTGGTATATACAAAGTGTATTTTCAATTTATATAATTAATAATGATGCCACAAAGTTACCAAGCATTTGAAGAAATTATTAATAATAATAATTTTAAAAAAATAGTAAAACCCAGCAGAACATAAATTTAAATAATTAAATTTATTTTTTTAAACAAAGTTATTCTCATTTATTTACTAGTTGATGTGTACCCGACCTTGCTGGGGATTTTTTTTTTTAATAAAATTACGAAGTTGTGGATTCTTGCTTATCGTTTGCCTTGTGACGACTATTACTATCTCTCAAGAAACATTCATTTGAAAAATTTATTTCAATCCCAATACGTGTTTCCATTTTGAAAATATTCTACCCAAACAAACCTTCTTCTTTTGAATATACAATCTGTGGCTAACTAGAGTGGCATATCTATGGGCTAACCTCAATACAACATGGAGGGTTGAATGTTTTTCATACTGATTTTTCTTGAGGTGATTTTTCACAAAAACGGCACCATACAAATCATTTAATTATTATAACTCTCTAAACCTTCCCGGCAATAATAAGAACAAAATGTGATATTTCCAGCGAATCCGGTAGAGTAATTTTTTTAGAAAACCAAGGACAGACAGACAAACATTAATTTTTATATATGGAGATTAATAATGACGCCACAAAGTGACTACAAGACTTTTATAGAAATAATGTATACATTTTTTTTTCTGCAATAGATGTCCCATTAAAATAAAAATCCTAATACGAGTAACCATCTGGATTGCAAACAAAAATGGGAAGAATGCAGTCAAAATAGAGCAGCCTAAAATATATATGAATTAATTGAAGATGATACTAACAGTTCTGAAATTATAATATCATTTAAAATGACAGAGAGTAAGGAGGCGGCATTAGCTATATTGGTTATAGCACAGGTATCGGATAGACTGAGAGATCCTGGGTTCGAGTCACTGATGCGACTGTTACTATTTCATTTTCCGTGTTTTTTTCTGTTTCATGTTTCATTATATTTAAATAATGCATCATTATGTTTTACTCGATATCAAATATAATCTGATTGTTAAACGTCTATTTTGTATTGGAACATAGAACAAAATAAAACGGGGAATTTCTGCAAAACTATGTTTTACGTGTACTCGTATATGAAGATATTCTCCATAAAAACATTACCAGTAAAATCATTTTCAACCGTGAAATTATTGATAAATTTATTTTATTTATTTATAAAATTATATTTAATGGAGACATTTACATGCAGTAGATACATTAGATCGCCATACTAGGCGGCTGCCTGTTTCATGGTGACCAATGGAGTATAGTTACTTCGTATGAAGTCTAGTGTATACATATGGATTTATTATATTAACATGCTGACAATTGGAAAAATTATAAAAGAAAGTAGAAGAGAAAAGTAGAAAGGAGAAAAAGACATGTGTGAGGATTAGATCACAAAAATATAGTTTTTTTTATATGTGCAAGCATGCACAGATGTGCACATAGGTGCACACATACATACACACGCAAATACATACGATTATAAAATACACATATATGTACGCATATATACACATATGTACACACACATACACACATAGTTATGTATGTATACATATACACACACACACATACACATAAACTTACAAATGAACATACACATATATACCCACACACCTAAACAACATACACATCTATCAGAATACGAGAAATAGGCTACAAACACTATCACAATCACTCATTATAAAGTCCCCAAATACCCAAATAAAAATATTGAAAAAGCAGAGCCAAAACAATAAGATGCTTAAAAGAAACGATTTTCTTTGTTTTATTGAAGATACACGAAATAAATAAAAAAAGAGAACAAAAACTGCTGGGAGAATCCGAGTTTTTTGCTTGGAATAAATGAAAATAAAATTAGACGGACTTTTTTCTCAGAGAGAGAGTGTAAGGTTTTGCACCAAATAAATAATAAAGAGATAAGTGAAAGAAGATGGATTCGCACTGTTGCCGAATATCAGAAGAGGCGAACACGAAACGTCAGTTAGGATTTAGGAATCACAGACCGAAAGCGGCAACGAAAACAAAACCTGACGCGTCAGTTAAACCTAACGCTAGCACGTCAAAAGGTAAATATAAAAACTCCGCGGTTTCGATGTTCGGCCGTGAGGGGTCGCCCGGCCGGAAGGTGAATAAACGTGGCGTGGTGGGGAAATAGTAAATACGGCCTAGCCCAGGCTCCATGCAGGTGTAGGCACCGCCAGTGATAAAGGCTCGCTAGTGCGGAAATACACCAACAGACGGGGAGTAATGCTTATCTTGTTCATCATCAACTATTGTACCCCTCCGTGCATCCTCTTTTACTCCCTATCCGATGAAGTACAGGAAAATATCGCGCATTTCAAAATACTGGTTTCATTTTTCTCAGAAAATGTGTATCTTACAAAAACTTTTAAAAAACATTTAAATGAATATTGAATAGACTCCCTGCGATATTTATATGTCAGAAAACTTACGACCACTCGAGAAAATTATAAGTTAAGTAAAAAATAACCCCTCATTAAAACATGTATACCAACATAGTATATTATGTATCATGTAGATCAGGCAATTAGTGTTTAAAAAAAAAGTATTATCTGCAAATTAAAAACCATTCCTTTTATAACCTCACTGTGTTGTGCACATATATATCAAATATGTGTTACACTTATATACCTAATATGAGATACAGTATCGTGTTCTTTTTTTGTTATCTTTAAACTTTTTTTTTCTTTCAGTACACAAAATCATGTAAAATGTTAAAATATGTAAAAGTCCATCGGGGCGTTAAAAAGAGATAAAATAAATGGTATTTATTTTCAATTGGGACTCAGTAGAAGGACACATAATTAAAAAAAAAAAAAAAACTGTCAGATTCATAAAAATTAAATAAAAAATGTTTTCATATGCGGAAATAAAATAAATAGGTTCTAGGTTCTTAGTTTAGGTTAACAACCTGTGTTTTAAATATCATTTTATACAGTTGCCACTTTTGACAAACGTCTACTAAAATTAATAAATGGCGTCTATTCTTCTTCAATATTTACGCGTTTTTATATAAGTAAACTAAATATGAAGTGCATTTTTTGAACCTCCACGTATGCACTTAATTTTTATTTATTTTTATGAACCTGAAACTGTTTTCCTTTTTTTTATTATGTGTTTTTCTACTGAGTGAAACATAGGAAATAAATACCAAATAAATACATTCATTATTTATTCCGTGTTTAAGGTCAGCCCCCGAAAACATGGATTTTAATTTGTTAGAACAAGAAATACTGAGAACGATTTTTGTGTAAATTCTATACCGGTATTAGGAAAAAATTAATGTTTTTAAAATACGAAAATCATCATACTGTAATCTTTTAAATTCTATTTGAAATGGTGACCGGATAAATAAACAAACGTATTAATCGGCACACTTTTTAAACGTGATATAAAGTCATTAGAAGTACGAAAAAAAAACTCGCCCGAAAACCTAATCTAACCTAACCTAACCAATAATTTTAAAATAAAAAATTTCAACTCTTTTTACGTAGGAAAGACTTCTAGAAATTTCAATATTAGTGTTAAGGAACACCCAAGGTTTTTAAATAATAACAATTATTCTTAATTTGCCAATCACATTTTTGAAACCAATCATCCTTTTGATATAAATAAAGGTTCAACATGTTTACATACAAATACAACCTGCTTACAATTAGACAAAATTGAAATAAAAGAAATCAGAAAAAGCCTTAATAGTGAATTAATATAATTAATAATATATATTTTTTAAAGAGCTATCTTTTGAATTTATTTTATATATTTATGTTTATAATAAAATAAAATAAAATTTAATAAAAAATTATTATTCAATGTTTTATAATATTTTTTTAATCAACTATCTATGTTTATAATTTGTCTATTCTTACATTATTGTGTTCTATGGTTATTATTTGTCTATACTTGACATTACAATTTTTTAGTATTCTATATATTTCTCATGAGGAAATCATCGCTTTCGAAACATGTTGATATTTATATATTAATAAAGTGGTGAATACAAAGTAATTTTTAATTAATTTATTAAAATAAAAAGGTTAATTAGGTTAAGTGGGATATATTTTCGGGATAGTTTTTTTTATTTATTTCTTTATTTCGTATTTTTAATGACTTTATATCATTTTTAAAAAGTGTGCCGATTAATACATTTGTTGAATTATCGTGGGACCATCAAATTCAATTCAAATCTGGTTATTATCTGCAGTGTATTCTGTTCTATTGAGTAACCCGCTCACGTCGCTTGAAGTGCGATATATTTTTCACCTGAACGGACGCAAAGGCTTTAGCTACGTGCTCTAGTAATTTTTCACAACCATTTAACACTTTGAGACCGGCAAGCATTCCTGATTAATTAATTCAATTACAATATATGACATCCCGATTTACACTAAACTGTACAGGAGTTAATGTTGGTTGGGTCAGGGTAGATTACATAAACAATAATATTTGGATGCACTTATTTTTATAGCACCGTTTTTGTGAAAAATCACTTCAGGGCCGTTGTACAAATATTACTTGTTGGTATTTATCTTATTATGTACAAACAGATACAGAAACATACTTACCTGGTAGGTCACTCCAGATTAAAACGTTAAATTACAAAGTTTTCGCTTGAGAAGATATGATTTGCACGCACAGGATACAATATTAGAAAACACTGCACATTGCATAATATTGCAGTTACTGTTTAAATCCTATTTGTCAATGACATTATATTTATTAGAAGGTTATTGGCAAAAGATAGGTATTTATTTGCCACACTATTTTATTTGAGATTTTCAATAATAATTATGTACACTTACAGATATTTATAATTATCTACAATGTCGCACAGTATGGAAACTTTCAAAGTTTTCTGTTAATTAATTATTTAACATTTACATTACCTGTGTGGAATGATTTGCGTTTTAAACTCGTAAAAAAAATCTACTTTTTATTGTTGTATTTCTTGGGCATTAATTATACAACAAATTCTAGAAATTTTGTTTTTTTGACGATTTTTATTTTACAGTGTACCGGTTTCGACACGTCAATGTAATTTTTGTAAGACTGACTTAAATTATACAAGTACTGAGTGAATAGATATTGTTAGGTGGAGGTAGTGGGGGTGGTGATTTCGGGGGGGGGAGGAGGGTGGGAAAAGTCAATTTTAGATATTACAACGACTGTAAATAGATAAAACCTTTTAAGCCACAAATGAAAATTTTAGAGAAGATGAAAAAAAAATTTTTTTGCTATTCGTAAAACTAATTTAAAATTTAGATTTTTATGTGAGAATGAATATTTGTTTTCCGGAATTTTATAAAATATTGTAATACTATTTATAATTTCATGAGAACAATTCCTTTTCAACTAAAATGATCTTACCATCTTGTCATTTGAAAATTATTCGATCTGACACCACTTAAAAGTAACAGTCCCAAAAATTGTGACTTGAACGGTTTTACCTATTTGCAATCGATATATAAATATTTAATACGTAACCACAAATCTAAGCCATATTATATTAAGAAAATCACCCCCTACTTCCTCTCCCACCCTTTACAGCAGAATTTTAGTATTTCATGATAAAGTTTTGCACACTTCACGTTCAAAATAAGAGGAAAACTACTGGGTGGGGGTAGGGATAACATATTACAACCTGGGGTCTAGTCTGTATCTTTTGGGTCAGCTAACGCAAGTTAAATTGGCCATAAATAATACATTTTGATAGTTTTCATAAACGCGTCGTTGTGTCTTGCGTTTGCGTTACGGATATGTTCATTAACATAAAGGCAAACTTTAGCTTGTTAGGGCGATACGGACTACAAAAATAGTGTCAAAATGTGTTGTATTTGGTCGATTTAACTTGCGTTAGCGAACTTAAAAGATACAGACTTAGGCCCCTGAAAACGTTACTCGAAGCCATTCATAACGCCGGGAACTTTAGCTAGTTAAAATATAAAGTGAACAAATTCTAATTCCTATAGAAACAATAAACTGTAATCGTGTCGCCTGAGCGTGGCTCCACAACTTCGTGGATGTAAACATTAAACATACAAATTCGTGTTGTTTGTATTCGAGTTATGGTATTTTAATCACGTATTCTGCTATTTATTTCTCCCCGGGGCGTTCGACTTTAGGATAAATGCGCCGAACCCTTTCTTCCCTTCTCCAACTAATGATCCTTAATTTCCTGTTATTCCTTGGGGAATACAAAACATCTCAGTCAATTTGTAGGTTGTACGAAGGCGTCGTAGCTACTGCTACCTTTCTCAGAACAAGAGTATCTGCGAGAACGAGAGTATCAACAGTAAGTTCTCAAGCAACATCATAATCATCACCGGCGATACAACATACAACCACTGGGTAATGAATGCTACGACCTTCTTCCGTCTCTTTCATATTTCATATGCCCACTGACGTCAGAATTGATAGACTTGCCCTAGTAAAAGGTCACGTTACACCCATTTTGGCACCAGCTTAGTTCTCTGTCGTCCTCGTTTGTATCGCGTGATTTTGACTGCGGTAAGCAAATAACATAACATTTATAAAAAGGGTCAAACTAAATACTCTTGCGAAATATTCGGTTGTTATAAACAAGCGACCCTTTTTTACTTAGTTGATGTTCTACTAAAATTGGCGGCAAGCTCTGCTCGCCCCCCCCGCCACTCATATTTTTAATTCTTCCCTTGCGTGTTAGGGCATTTCTATTTATCGTTTGCATTGTGCATATGCCCGAGGCTGCGAGACTAGATATTCTAGTCGTTATAGGTGGATGTTTTTGGAGTTCTTGCTTACGGAGCTGATACAATTTAAAAAATGTGTTTTTGTAACAATTGATTGTACTCCAAATAGTTGAGATAACTCGATGGTGTGTCTAGTTTTATATCTATTATCGAATGTCTCTTAAAATTTCATCTTATTGTTCTTCTTCGAAAATGTATCCAATATATTTTTATCATTGCCAGCTTTGCATTGGTCTGATGTTGGACTGTGCATTCGTATTTATTTAATTTTAAAAGAACCTTATGTTTATGTTCGGTTTTGTCCGAATTTGAGATGATTTAATTTTAAAGACTTTATAAATTTTTCGATGTTAAACAATAATAGCTTTTGTGAAGTATTTCAGAATGCTCTGAAGAGATGTAGCCGGTTCTCAGATATTATAGAAAAATCATAAAAAAATCCGGTATAAAAACCCTCTAAAATACCGTAAAAGGGTATTAAGTTGTTTTTAAACTAAAAATAGATACAATTCACGAGATTTTTCTAACATTTTCTTTTTCTTGACAGACAGGATGAGTATTCCAGAGGGTAAGGAAAATGTATTTTCCTCAACGTCTTGAAGTAAAAACTAAAATGTTTTGTGTCGCTTGCTATAAAACACATCTATTTGTCAAAGCATTCAAAATTTGGTAGAGATCGGATAAAGTATTTCGAAATTTATATAGAACTGCAAGAGCAAACAAACATTAATTTATAAATATTTGCATTCAGATTTACAGATTTGCAGTAGTGGTTGAGTTTAGGTAACATATTTATGAAAAGTAGTTAATTTTGTATAATGTATGTTGTATCAAATGTCTGACAGTCCAGACGTAAACTTTCCGATGTATTTCTTTTGTGAAAAATTATACATGCATCAATTGATACACCAAACATTTTACCACAAATCAACATTAATACACCAATAATAAAATCAACAAAGAGGATAAAAGATATTTTCTGTATTAAAGCCTATCACACAAATACGGGATTTTTCTCTCTTTTACCGCGGACATTACGAAATTGTAATGCCATAGACTGCTCTAGTAATGAAATAGATGCAATTAATAAATTTTAAAAAAAAGTTTAACCCTTAATATCAAAGTGGTAATCTGACGATACCCTTTATTACGTATCAAAACAGTGTACCACAAGTGACAATAAGGAGTTAGTTTATACACCTACTTTATAAAATGTTTTCGACCTTTCACTTCGTCTTCATTCTTGTTATCATTTTTGCGAGATTTGTTGTTGTTTATTGCTTAAGCGCATTTGAGGTGATTTTATCACGAAAACGGCGCTATAAAAACCATTTATTGTTATTATAATTATTATTGATTATTATTGCTATGTAAACATTCATGTATGTAAGTCTTGGGGATATTGGCTGTTCATGTAATAAAATAAAATAAAAAAATAATAAGAAAATCATTATGTTTGTATCGTTTGATATTAGTGTAACTATGGTCGTGTACACAAATGGTCATACCAAACAAACCAATTAAACTGCCATAAATTCGTACGACATTTACAGGGTAAACTTGAACTTCTCCTGAGCAGAGGCGTACATTCCATATAGGCACGTAAACATTGCCTACCTACCCCACTCATATATATGAGTAGTGTAAAAGTTTATTAAATTATTGCAATAAATCTATGTACACTTTAAAAAATACGCCCATAAAAATAGCTAGCTATGAATCGCAGCGCCGCGCCTTATCGACCGCCCTACTATAACGTGTCAAAATCAGGAACTCAGAATGCAGAATGACGCATATGTCACATTCATAAAATGTTAACTGCATTCAAGGAAAGACTCGTTTGCGTTAGTGTCGTAAAAGGCCGTGCCTTTCAGTGCAAATCACAAATTTAACAATCAGTGCCATCTCTTGGTACCTCTATCAATTAATACAATTTTACCAACCAACAACGAACTGCAAAGAAACGTCTTATACTATGGTAGTAAACTCTAAAACAAAATCCCACTATCCTTTAAAAATCACAAGAATCATACAACACTGAAAAATAAATATATTAACACCGAATACAGACTAACACCGAAACCACTCAACTGCACTGAAAACACCTCACCTTAGAATTATAATATTTTTTTCATCAAGCAAATCAATTTATTATAATGTAATTTAATATTTTGTAAATGAAATCCTCAGCACGGTAAATCCCAGAGAGGATATCATTATTTTATTTTGTTATGAAAAAAGAAGATAATAAAACATTATTGTAAATAATTATCATATTGCATGTTCCTTCATGCATTGGGCGTGCGATGTTATTAAAAAAAATGTAATTGAAATACATAATAAACATGTACTTTTATGTCTATATTTTTTTATATAAAAAGCTATGCTTGTATGAATGGGTGTGGTGTTACTTATTTTGTTTAAATAGAAGTTTTTTTTTTTAAACTTAAACATAAATTATTATTATATATTTCATTTAGTTAAAGTTTTTTGGAATACTATTATCATCAACAAATTATATAATTTCGGTAATTTATTAAAAAAAATTATATATATATTCGTAATTTTGCTGACCCAATTTTTTAATGTTTTTGAATTGGTAATATTTAATACTGCTTGAGTTTTTCGGTATTTCTGAAGGGTTCATTTTTATTTTAAACTAGCCGATGTGTACCCGGCCTTGGTCGATTTTTTAAATTTTTAATAATAAAGTTATGAAGTTGTAATTTATTTCTCTTTGTTTGGGTGCCATAATTGATTTGACAGCAAAAGTAATGCCCTTTGATGACTATTACTATCCCTAAACAAAGAAACTATTTAAATAATTGAATTCATTTCCAAACATTGATTTTTTCAAAATATATCTAAATGAAGTTATTAATTAAGTACCTATTTGTGTTTTCCATTTTTAAAATATTCCACCCGAATAAACCTTCTTATTTTTAATATGTAATCTGTGGCTAACCAGAGTGGTATATCTATGGGTTAACCTCAATACAATAGGGGGGGTTCAACATTTTTAATACTAATTTTAAAACATTATAACAACAGTTTTACATATTGTATTTCATTCAAACTAATCTTTAAACCTTCCCGGAACTAATAAAACCAAACTGTGCTATTTTAATTATCTAGACAATCGAGGAGAGATGTACATACAAACATTAATTTTTATATTTGTAAATAGATATCTTCTTTACATATTTGTAAAGTTGCGTGGTGTAGGTATAGAGAATTTAATTTTTTTACTTAAAATTTTTTAAATATCAGTTTTGAACGATACAAAAAGAGTTTTTTTAAGATGATTTAATTATTACTTTTCGTGCAATGTAAATGGATTGTGTGTGAGTTTTATTAGTACCACCCCATTCTATGATATCATATCGAGCAAAGACATAATATTTGATAATTTTATCAGAGTCTCAAAATTATTTCAGAAAGATCAATTCTGTGGTACAAAATTGTATTTCAGCACATTAATAACCCTATATATACGAGTATATAATATAAGTAGA
>JAHDVE020001093.1:0-28862 GCA_022606495.2 Halesus radiatus | reverse complement strand
ACCCCCTACCCCTCTTTCTTGGTTTCTTCATTAAATTGAATTGAATTTATTTACTTAGTCGCTGTTTCACTTGAATTGGCGGTACGCTTAGCTCACCCCCTACCCCTCTTTCTTGGTTTCTTCATTAAATTGAATTGAATTTATTTACTTAGTCGCTGTTTCACTTGAATTGGCGGTACGCTTAGCTCACCCCCTGCCCCTCTTTCTTGGTTTCTTCATTAAATTGAGTTGAATTTATTTACTTAGTCGCTGTTTCACTTGAATTGGCGGTACGCTTAGCTCACCCCCTGCCCCTCTTTCTTGGTTTCTTCATTAAATTGAATTGAATTTATTTATTTTTATAAACAATAATTATTAGCCTGAAAAACTCATCCAAATTGAAAAAACCTTCCGAGAAAAATTTATTTACTTAGTCGCTGTTTTACTTGAATTGGCGGCGCGCCTAGCTCATCCCCGGACCTTTTAGCTTGGTTTCTTCCCCTTGCATGTTAGGACATCTTTATGTATTATTTGCTCCGTAAAAATACTAAAAAAACAATTTAATCAGAAAATGATCAGATTTTGTTTTCTATTATATTTCCATCAATTGTTCTAGATCGTTATACTTGGGGCAGGCACAGCTTTTCAGACTTTATTGACTGCACGCCTCGTCGTGCATAGTACATACCTCCTCGTATACTTGTACTTATGATAATTATATATTTTTATTGCTTAAAAATTCCATAGTTATGGCATGGACGTGTGGCAGTGAGGCATGGACGTATGGCAGTAAGGCATGGACGTATGGCAGTGAGGTATGGACGTATGGCAGTGAGGCATGGACGTATGGTTGTGAGGCATGGACGTATGGCAGTGAGGCATGGACGTATGGCAGTGAGGCATGGACGTATGGCAGTGAGGCATGGACGTATGGCAGTGAGGCATGGACGTTTGGCAGTGAGGCATGGAACTGGCAGAGGAAGGATAAAAGTAGACTGAATGCTGTAGAAAGCGTTGAGAAAAGCGTTGAGATTCGTAAAGAATACAAGGCTGATGTGAGTGTAACGAGTAATAGTAAGAAAGGGACGCATAGATGGTTTGGTCATGTAGAGCGAATGAACGAAGAAAGGATCGCAAGGATAATTACATGACGCGAATGTGATGGAAGAAGTAGCCAGGGACGCCCGAAGAAGACATGGCACGATCAAGTGAAACAAATATTTGAGAAGTCGGGATAACAGAATATAATGTATGAATGTGAATGAAGCAAGAAGTGTATGCCGAGATCGAGTTGTTTGGCGGTTGGTCCTCTCTGCCTACCCCTGCAGAGAAATGGCGTTATGGTTAGTTAGTTATGGAAAAAAACTGAAAATATATTTATATATATGTATATTTTTAAATCATTGAAGACAATATTAACAAATCTCAAATGAAATATAAAACAAAAAATATAAAGGTAACGGTCTTATCTCGGAATCGAACCAAGGACCACTCCGTCTATCCGGGACCCGCATTCTAACCAATTGAGCTAATGTTCACCGTTCTCATTGTTCTCCGTCATTTTTGATCGATATCATGCATCCATTTAAGAACTTTTGATATTATGTTCAATTAATTCCATTAATAAAAATAATGAATTAATTCTACGACCTTCAATAATTAAAAAAAAATTAAAGTGAGGTTTATAAGCTTCACAAGTTATTCCAATAAAAAACTATTTATGTAAATGAATGTGTGTCTGTCTGCCCTAGATTTTCTCGAAAATTACTTTACCGGTTTCGCTGAAAACAGCACAGTTTGTTTTAATTAGTGCTGGAAAGGTTTGGAGAGTAGTTTGAATGAAATCCAAAATGTAAAACTGTTGCTATAACGTTTAAAATTAGTATGAAAAACATAGAACCCGCCAAGTTTTATTTAGGTTAGCTCATAGATATACCACTCTGGTTAGCCACAGATTCCATATTCATATTGTTTGTTTGGGTAGAATATTTTCAAAATGAAAAATACAAGTTGGTACCTACTTAAGAACTTTATTATTTAGATTTATTTCGGAATGATATAAATTTTTAAAATGAATGTTTCTTTGTTTAGAGATAGTAATAGTTGTCACAAGGCATTACTTTCGCTGTTAAACCAATTATGGCACCCAAACGACTTATTCCAAAAAAAAAATCAAGTTTAATGACCTTCATTAAAAATAGCAAAGAACTCCGTGAACCTGAACCTAATTCTAAATAAACTTGTTTACATGCTATGTTTGGGAAGTGACCACGCCCCTTAGCGGAACAAGCCGGTTATTTAATGGAAAAATCATAACTTACAATAGTTTTGAAAAAACATTGTAGGCGTACCTGCCTGAAGTTATATCAGATCAGATTGCATCGTGTTATATGGAGATATCTCAACTGGTAATATTGTTAACAGTAATATTGAAACGGTTACTTTGTTAATTATAATAATGGTAAGGAACTCGAGTCCAATTTTATTTTATTTAACCACTTTTTTGTATATATATATATATTTGTATTAAAAGCTTTTTTTTATATGAGTACGCACAAGAGTCCCAATTGCTCCCAACCGTCAGGAGCCAGTGAGACCATGGCATCCCCGATTGGGGAATGTTGTGAGGCGTAAGGTATTGGGGAGGGGAAGAAGAAGGGGAAGAGTTAGGTGGCGAAATACCAGGCTATTCAGATCTGGTCACCAAACACGGAAAAAGCAATTTCAAACAACGTTTCAATTCTGATTGAGCGATACTGAGAGTATCTTCCACCCTGGAACGAGCGCAAATATACTATATATTATTTTTAAATTAATTAATTGTGAAACGGCACAAATTAATTAAATAAAATTTAATTTCCCACGCCGGCATTTGAACCCGCGACCTTCGGAAAAATAGCTTAAAAATTGTTAGAAATAAGTAAATAAATAATAGTTTTAGATTTGAGTTATTTTAAAATGAGGTGTTATGAATTGGTTTCCATTTCTCATAAGTTTGTAATAGTAATTGTTTTCTTCAGGATTTTTTGCTTTTATGACTTTTCTCGGGATTTGAACCCGCTGAACAGGATCTTAACTACTCGAACACGGAGTCCGTAAAAAATAAAGTGATTTCAGCAATGAACGTTTTTTTGGTAGCCAAAAGTGCCAAAGTACATTGTTTTCCTTTTTATTACTTATATTATGTACCTATTCAATGTTATTTATTCTTTCTTTTACGATACATCAATAGTAGAATTATTTGCGATTTAACATGTTTGTTTAAGATTGTTAATTCAATGTTTTATACCCCTGAACTGCTATATTTGATGCTTTTCATGAATCTGAGAGTACCTACTATTTTATTGTGACAATTCAACTTCAGCGTCGCAATATTATTCCCCTATGCGACGGATTCAATATCTGAGGAACAAGTACTTTGATGTTGTTGACATATTTGGCACATCAATGTTACAGTATAAGCATGCTTTAGTACGGTTGTTTTCACTGAGTAGAGCTAGGTTATTGGAAACTATTAACTCCGGATAAAAGTGTCGAATTACGTTGTTTCTTTTTATGTTATCTTTATATTACATATGTACCTTTTCAAACGGTTCATTAACGGATGTAAATATTTATACAATAAATACAAAATCAAACTACTAGCTCATATCACAAAACATCTCCAAAACAATTCCAACGGATCGGAGAGCTTCGAAGTAGAGAATGGAGGGTTAATAGCTGGTTTCCTCTTGGGGTAAGAATAACCTCGTCGAAATGAATGTTTCAAAGACCCAATCGTCTCTGATTACATCCAAAAAGAAAATCTAGTCTCCTTTAACGGAGGCAAACTGTCTAACAAACCCTCCAGTTATATGCGTAAGTATCTATCGATGCCACAGTCAAGTTAGCCTCTCAGAAGCTGGGCGTACTGTACAGGGTCCGTACATACTGCTGACCCTGTACAAATCGCAAGTGCGCTCCACTGTAGAGTGTTCAACCGCTGGTCGGGAGCACAGGCGTCGGGTGGGAATGCTATTCTTGTTCTACCATTATTTCAATGGAAGATGCTCTGAGGAGCTAGCGTTATTGATCCTTTCGTCACCGGTGCACAATCGGGAAATACGCCAAACGTGCGCCCAACATTTGTGCGCGGTTGACATTTGTCACATGAGAATGGGTCGCTTCTACGATTCGTTCTTGTGTTCAACCTTTCGACTGTTGAATGATTTACGGAGCTGTGCGTTCCCTCCCTCCTACGACATAAGTCTCATCAAGTTCACTCTTTCCTGTCCTCCAAAAGACCCTCTACACAGCATCCCCAAAAATGACATTGGCCTTAAGGGAAATGTGTGGAAAAATTGAAAAAAAAATCTTTAAAAATATGGTAAGATCTTCAGAACCTGCAGTCAGCCCAATGCAGTCAGAAACATTAATACCAAATACAATTATTGTAACATAATTGTTTTCAATTTATCAAAGAATAGTTTTTATAAAATTAGGTTTTTACTTTGCGATTTTATAATTATTGACTCGAAGCCTAATTAGTTTATGTAGGCCCCTTATTATATACAAAATCTAGACGTTTATAGAACAATGTTCTCTTCATCAGGATGAGCATGGTCACAATAGTTATCCCCCACATTCTCAGGAAAGGGCATGAAACACACAAATTACAAAAATACATATATTGTTAACAAGGACATAGAGGAGACAGAACACTCCCCGATCTTCTCGTTCCATCTCATTCTTCAGCCACATCCTCCCTCTTGTGGAGATGTCATACATCCACTAGCTTCGGGCAATTGAATCTGCTTCCGCTATTTACATAAAAAATAATATTTAGAATATAATTTATATACAAATATACACACAATTTATTACCTCAACCACGCTGAAAAAATTCCTGTCAAAATTATAAAAAAACTAATCTATAATCTATAAAAATATTTAAGTGCTACTATTATATTATGTCTCTCCCCACTGTAACAAAACTGTACTACAGTCTAGCATCCCTTATAGGAGACCTGTTATGTTGTTTTCGTGTTTAATTTTTTTTTTCCACCTTGTGTATATTGATCACAACATGCATGCGCCTATATTGTTCTATTATTGCGTTACATTTGTATGATGATTGTTATTTATTGTTGTATTATATAATATTGTTGAACTAAACTCCCGCTGACAAGCTACTTGCAGTGGCTTAGCGGGTACAAGTTCCCATTGTATGTAATTAAAAAAAAAACCTAATGATTAATTGATCCGACTAAAGAAAAACAGAACGCGATGTTTTTTTATGAATCGTGAAACGAGTATCGCTTAAAATATGTATTTATTTCAACGGTATTATTTTATGAGTGCCAAATTATAAAATATTAATTAGGTGTATAGTTCATTTATTTTCCATATAATAATAATAATAATAATAATTGGATCACTTGTATAGCTCAGTTTTTGTGAAAAATCCCCTCAGGGGTACTGTACAAATATTACTTCCTATTTTCTATCTAATTATGTACAAACAGATACAGAAACACATACTTAACTGCAGCTGGCAGGTCGCTTCAGATGAATACAGTTTTATTAGAAAATTTAAGCTTAGAGGAGATATGTTTTTGACAGTTGCTAGTTTATTCTCCTTTTCTATTAATGTTACATTTATTAGAAGAGTTGGTATTTATTTGATATATTTTTAATTTTTAAGACCGGAGAATATTTATAAAATGACATTAAAAAGTTAAGACGTTTTAAATAAATATTTACATTTAGTTATTTACAGTATTGCGGGCTGTGCATGCATTTGCGCACCGGTGCGTGAAATTTTTTACTTATTCTGTAAGTGACTTTAGGTAAGCGGTAACCGGCTAGCCTATCTAAGCAATTTACGTGTGCATTTCTTCCATTTATGGATATGATTGTCTGAAAAGATAAGTTATAAGTTTAGCTCTGAATGTTTAGTCTTTGATCATTCTTAAGTCATGCGGCAGTTCAAGCCAGGCTTTAGGTCCTGATACTCCGAGGCTCGATCACCGAACTTAGGATTAGGTGTGCGTTTTGGTTCCTTCAACTTCGTACATTAATTAATTAAAGCGTTGCAATATTTTTTGTGGTCTCTTATAATATTTTGAGCCAATATTTCAAAAATACAAAAAAAACTTTTTAATGTAATTGTAGTGTTAAGGGGAACGGTTGCGTGGCCTGTTTTATACAAAACTTAATTTTGGATTTGAGGCCAAAATACCCACCCAAACTAAATGACCTTTTTATTAAATGAACTAACTAACTAACCATCACGACGTTTCCCCGCAGGGGTAGACAGAGAGGACGGACTTCCAAACAACTCGATTTTGGCATACACTTCTTGCTTCATCCACTTTCATACAACGTGTCATATATTCTCTTCTGTTATTCCGACTTCTGACATGGCCCGACTCAAGTATTTGATTCACTTGATCGTGCCATGTCTTCCTCGGTCGTCCCCGTCTTCTTCTTCCATTCAAATTCGCGTCATATATTCCTTACACTCCTTTCTTCGTTCATTCGCTCTACATGCCCGAACCATCTAAGCGTTCCTTTTTTAATCTTGCTCACTACGCTTACATCAGCCTTGCATTCTTTACGAATTTCAACATTTTTCACACGATCATACATGGTTTTATCACACATTTGTCTCAGAGATCTCATATCTACGGCATTCAGTATACTTTCATCCTTTCTCTGCCAGTTCCATGCCTCACTGCCATACGTCATGGTTGGTATCAGCACTTCATTGTGGACTGCTAGCTTCGCTTCTTTGGACAACTTTTTGTTTTGTTCCAACCGCGTTCAGTCCAGTTTTTAAATTAAAGGTATAGTAAATATCTAAGGTCGCAGTGCCTCCATTTTTGTTTCGTTTCATAATTTACACATTTCCTTAATTTTTACTAAAGTTTTACAAAAAATATTACTACATGCTATTATATCAACCCCATCTCCCCATTTGGAGATGCCATAGACCCACTTAATTCGGATAGTTTGGGGTAGTTGGAACTCTTATGCGATATTCACATTAAACGGGGTCCTAAATTGGATCCCTGTGGTACCTCAGAGTTTGTGGGATATGGTAGGGAAGATATCCTGGAGTAATATCATAAACCCATCGTTCCGCGATCTTGGCTAAAAGGAAGCCACACAACTTAACCATTAAATTATCGTTTATTCCAGGTCTGTTTTCCGATGATTCCGGGCAGGTGTGCGTGGGGCTGGACCAGGCCACCCGCGGAGTCTGCATGACCCGGAGGAACTGCGGCAAGCAGGGCGGCAAGGTGGTGGGCTACTGCGGGGTCGCCTCCACCTGCTGCTCGCGTGAGTACTAACCTAACCTAACCTTACCAAACCCTCTTCCTCTACTTAAGACTTACACAACACTCTCCTTGCTTCATTCATATTCATTCACCCTCTCATACTCGTACATACTCCTCTGTTATTCTGACTCTTAATTTGACCTGACTCAAGTATTTGATTCACTTGGTAACCCAATCTAACCAAACCAAATTAATGTATATTATTTAATTTTATTAAAAAAAATAATTGGGTTAGGCTAGGTTAGGTTTACGTGTCAGTTTTTTTTTAACATTCAATGTGTATATCATTTAAAAAGTGCGCCGATTCATAACATGTGTTGATCCGGTAACCAATATTTTATATAGTTTTAAAATATGAAGGAAGATTATTGAAGGAAGTTAATAACTATTCCTAGATAGAGAATATCGTTAAAATGGTTTCAGTAGAAAATGTTGATGGTTTTTTAAAGTGAGAATAAACATCAATCAATCTGTGAATTATTTTAAGTGGATATGAAAAAAATTTCAAATGTCCCTCCGCAGCCAATAATTTCTTATCGTTATATAGATTGATCAATTGCACACTCTTTTAAATTTTTTTTGTTGAAGAATATTTTTAGTCTCATAAATAAACGGTTCCATGACAGTTGATCCCACGACAATTGGCACCCCGACAGTTGGTCTCCCGACAGTTAATCCTTCTGACAGTTGATCCCTCGGACAGTTAATTCCTCCGAAAGATGATCCCTCCGACAGTTGATCCCCTAAAGGATTATTTTTACTTGATGTCCTCATTTGTTAAGGAAGTATGCAGAGAGGATATGCGGTCGTATAACAAAATTCGATATACCTACATCTCCAGGCATCTTGAGTGGAAATTCGCTACATAAAATATTTTTAGTAACAATAATGCCGAGTCCCCGAAGGATTATGCAGTGAGGATACACGGCCGAATTTTGAAATATGACATACTTATAAATCGACCTTTGTTATACAGCTGCAAATTATCTCTGCATACTCAGACGTACAGCAGAAATAATCTTTTAGGGGATCAATTGTCGGAGGGATCAACTGTCGGGGGGATCAAATTTCGGGTCACCAAATAAACATACTTCGTTCATTATGGACTGTCTCGTAAACTTCTTTTTCGTTAAAGAACAGTAATTACCAATTTGATGTATTTGTAGTGACGACATGTGGCTACGCCATATCCAGCAAAGAAGCCATTCTGAACAGACCTGACATCGGCAGGAACTTCCCAGGTCTCGAGTGTTCCTACAGTATCGTTCCACACAATCGCCACGTCACGCAGATCCGGATAGATCTGGAAATCTTAACGCTGTCGCAGCCCACAGCGGTAAGAAACACAAAATTAACAGATATCTAGTGCGACTATTTATTTATTTAATATCAACGGTATAAATATATTACATGTCACAGTTAACTACAACCATAAGAATATAACTTATTTAAAAGGTAACTATTAAATGTGGCATTAGATCATACAGTGACATCAGAAAGTATATAAAGAATAAAAGTTCATGAAAAGACATGACTTCTTGTACTTATCTTCCATAAAGTTCTGCTTATCTATTACTAACTTCATGTAATCTAGGTACAAGCGAGTGTTTGTAATGCTCAGTCCCGGTGTTGTTACATTTAAACAGGAGGAACGAGTAGCTCTCGTAGGTATATGAAATTAAATGAGGTTAATTCAATCAGGGATGTCTACACCATTTACAATTTTGAACATAAATATTAAGTCGGTAGTAATTCTTCGATCTGAGAGATTTAGTTCTTCCATCAAGTAATTATAGTTAATGTTTTCAATGGGAATACCGAGTGTATAATTTATGTTGAATTTTTTTGGTTGAATCTGAATGTATTTTAGAATGAGAGGACCAGATCGAGGAGTTATATTGATATGACATCAGCACTGCACAGGTAATTAGGGTGAATAGGAGTGTTCGGCCCCAGACCGACAGCTGAAATAGATATTTATTGATAAATTTAATATTTTTGATTAATTTCACCAAATGCAAAGAAAATTTCAACTTATTTCGGGCATACAGACATGCTTATGATACACTTCTTTAAGTAGGTTATAGTAAATTGTTTTTTTATAAAAGAAACATAAATGAACTGTTACAATAATCAAATTTTCAGGATAATGACAACTGGAATGGAAACAGTGACGGAGATTGGAATGGTAATGGAGGACATGGGGGAAATGGAAACTGGAATGGAAACGGAGGATGGAATAATGGAGATACTGGTCATGGTAATAACAATGGCGGTAACAATGGCGGCAATGGTGATTGGGGCAGTGGCCACGGAGGAAACGGTGGCTGGGGACATGGAAATGGAAACTCGAATGGTAACGGAGGACATTGGGGAAATGGAAACTGGAATGGAAATGGAGGATGGAATAATGGTAACAATGGTACACATGGTGGCAATAATGGCGGTAATAATGGCGGTAATAATGGCGGCAACAATGGCGGAAACGGCAATTGGGGAAGTGGCCATGGAGGAAACGGTGGCTGGGGACATGGAAATGGAAATTCGAATAACGGAGGACACGGAGGAAATGGAAACTGGAATGGAAATGGAGGATGGAATAATGGAAACAATGGTACACATGGTGGCAATAATGGTGGAAATAATGGCGGTAATAATGGCAGCAATGGCGGTAATGGAAATTGGGGTAGCGGTAATGGAGGAAACGGTGGCTGGGGACATGGAAATGGAAACTCGAATGGTAACGGAGGACATGGGGGAAATGGAAACTGGAATGGTAATGGAGGATGGAATAATGGAAACAATGGTACGCATGGTGGCAATAATGGTGGCAATAATGGCGGTAATAATGGCAGCAATGGCGGTAATGGAAATTGGGGTAGCGGTAATGGAGGAAACGGTGGCTGGGGACAAGGAAATGGAGGTTGGAATAACGGAGGAAACCACGGTAATGGTAACAATGGCAATGGTGGATGGAATAACAACCACAATAATGGAGGCTCGAACAATGGTGGAAATCATGGAAACAGTAATGGGTGGAATAATAACAACAATGACGGAAATAATCACAACGGTGGATGGAACAACGGAGGAAATAACGATGGCTGGCATGGAGGCAGAAGTGATAACACTGACGGCGATAATAACGGCTGGAATAATGGCGGTCATAACGGCAATAATAACGGATGGAATAATGGCGGTCATAACGGTAATAATAATGGATGGAATAATGGCGGAAACGGGAACACCCCACCCAGTCCTACTAGCACTAGTACTACTCCTAATCCCAGCACCGCCCACATCACCAACTTCCGCTCCGGCAACCACCAGAGGTACCGCAGAGCCACTGAGGACGGGGAAATAGAATCCGATTATGACGAGGAAACGTTCTTCAGAAACGGAGGACTCGAAGATTTAGTGCAGACGAGAGGCAACTTTGGTGAGGAGTATGATGGTGGATGGAACGCCGAAGTGGTCAACTCTGAAGATTACGGTGATCGTTTTAGGGATGAAAATTCACAATCCTCGTTATCCCCTCCACAAAGCTCTCAAGCAACCCCCTCAACAACCCACTCAACAACCCCCTCAACAACTCCCTCAACAACTCCCTCACCAAGTACCTCAACAACCCACTCAACAAACCCCTCATCAACCACCGGACCAACCCCCCCACCAAACACCGGAAACAATGGAAATAATGGTAATCCCGGAAATAATAATAATAATGGAAACCCCGGTAACAATGGAAATCCCGGAAATAATGGAAACCCCGGAAATAATGGTAACCCCGGAAATAATAATAACAACGGAAACCCTGGAAACAATGGGAACAATGGGAACAATGGTAACCCCGGAAACAATGGAAACCCGGGAAATAATAATAACAACGGAAATAATGGTAACCCCGGAAATAATAATAACAACGGAAACCCTGGAAATAATGGAAACCCCGGAAACAATGGAAACCCCGGAAATAATGGTAACCCCGGAAATAATGGTAACCCCGGAAATAATAATAACAATGGAAACCCCGGAAACAATGGAAACCCCGGAAATAATAATAACAACGGAAACCCTGGAAATAATGGGAACAATGGAAACCCCGGAAACAATGGAAACCCTGGAAACAATGGAAACAACGGAAACAATGGGAACAACGGAAACCCCGGAAACAATGGAAACAATGGAAATAACGGAAACGGTGGCAATAACGGAAATAATGGAAACAATGGAAACCCTGGAAACAATGGAAACAACGGAAATAATGGAAACAACGGAAATCCCGGTAACAATGGAAATAATGGAAATAACGGAAACGGTGGCAATAACGGAAATAATGGGAACAATGGAAGCCCTGGAAACAATGGAAACCCTGGAAATAATGGAAACAACGGAAACAATGGGAACAACGGAAATCCCGGAAACAATGGGAACAATGGGAATAATGGAAATAACGGAAACGGTGGTAATAATGGAAATAATGGGAACAATGGAAACCCTGGAAACAACGGAAATAACGGAAACAATGGAAACAACGGAAATAACGGAAACGGTGGTAATAACGGAAATAACGGGAACAATGGACACCCTGGAAACAATGGAAACAACGGAAACAATGGAAACAACGGAAACAATGGAAACAATGGAAACAATGGGAATAATGGAAATAACGGAAATAACGGGAACAATGGAAACCCTGGAAACAATGGAAACAATGGAAACAATGGGAACCATGGGAATAATGGAAATCACGGAAACGGTGGCAATAACGGTAATAATGGGAACAATGGAAATACCGGAAATAATGGGAATAATGGAAATACCGGACACAATGGAAACCATGGGAACAACGGACATAATGGCAACAATAATAATAATAACAATGGCCATAATGGAAATAACGGTAATAACGGACACAACGGAAACAACGGCAATAACGGAAATAATGGACATAATGGAGGCGGATGGGGAAATGGAAACGGCCACGGAAACAATCAACTTAAAGTAAGTTAACCCAATAAATTCATGCTTTAAAAATACTTATATTATTTATTCATCTTATTTCAAATAAGTTCCGTAATAAATGTTAACCTCTTTTCTGTGGTCTAGCAAGTTTTGTAACAACATTGATTTTATCGAATTAATCTGACCGACATCAATTCTTCACGTTTGGCGACTTAGCAGGGTGAGGTTTTGTCCAGGTCTAGCCATAGTTTAACTATCGATTCTGCTTAGTTCTCGATATGTAATGTCGTTAAAACTGATTAAAATGATTTATTTTCAGGAGTACAAGTGCCAGCACGACGTGTTCGAGGTCACCAACTACGTCAATTCCCGCACTATCATCCCTCACCTCTGCGGAGAGAACTCTGGACAACACTGTGAGTACAGCAGCTAATATCCACCTAATTGTAATGCCCGTTTAATGTAATTTCTATTCCACTCAAATAGTATGGCGGAATAAAGAACTCCAGTGAAAAATATTATGACTTTAAAAATATATATTCGTTTGGATCAACAAACGCCGATTCTGAATATATATCATTATTTATATATATAATTAATAATATTTTTTTTAAACAGTACCCTTGAATTAATATTTATATTAATATTAATAATAAAAATAATTTTTGATAAAAATTTGTTAAGCAATGCTTTATAATTTTTTTTTTATTAGCAGTTTTGATTAATTACTTACCTACTTTAATGAATTTTTGTTTATTTTTATAATTTGTCAATTCTTTAATTATTGTGTTCTATGTTTATAACTTGACATTATTATTTTTTAATATTCTGTATATTCCTGACGAGGAAAGCATCGCTTTGGAAACCTGATTTTACGAATGTATGAATAGAGTGGTGAATACGAAGTAATTTTTAATACCAATCTTTTGAAGAAACTATTAAATGAATCCATACAAATAACACTCGTATGTTAAATAGAGTCAACGTTCCTAGCAAAATCAGTCTAAAAAGTGTTACCGCGCGTGAAATACGAAGGGGGGTGATATAGACAAGTAAAGCTTTCCAAATTAGAGAATCCAACTAAAATATATAATCCAATTGTCACTCAAACAATCAATACATATTTTCTTGTCTTTTCTTGTTTATATTTCAGTCTACGTTTCGCTGGATTCGTTCAAGAACAGCGGGATCAGGATCTCGCTGAAGATTGCAGACAGGGCGCATGATGACAATCTCGCCAGCCCCAACTGGAGAATCCGAATCCGGCAAATCGAAGATAGGGGCAAGAGGTTTGTTTCCTGTTATTAATTTTAAATATTAAAAAAAAACATTAAATAAGTTATAAGGAAGCCACTGGTCACGGTCCGTTAAATAATATTCCAGTTCCAGTTAGATAATATTTCCATATTCTAAAAAGTAAACACAAACTCCAATAGTCCTCTGAATGGAAAATATCTTGTCTAATAAAATGTCATCAGTACTCATTAATACAACCGTCTATTCCTGTCAAGCCCTGCTTTCATAAATACACTCGCATGCCAAAAACATATATTTCTTCCATAACACGAATGAGACTAGGTCACACCCCTTGTCTTAGTCATCTCGCCACGTTCAACTCGTCTTACTGTAATTGTGGGTCAGAGGATACTGTGAACCATAATTTCTTCGAGTGTCCTATCAATGACCAATTTCCAAACTTTAGCATGAAATGGTAAAACTTAAAATTGAACTCCATACCAGTATTCCCTGCCTTCTAAGTCTCAAATATTTTCAAAATTTGAGTCATTGGAGATTAACAACAACTAAATTTACACTGTAACTGATTTGCTTCAATATTATTTGCCCAAATATTATATCCTGTTTACAAGTAACCTCTTTTAAGAACATTCTCTGCTATTAAAATCTAACTGATTAAACATGGCCAAGATCGCCTTTAATGGGTGAAAGCCATAAAATAACAAAAGAAAAATAATTTAAAACCAAGTGCTCAATTTATCCAGCACACAAAAGAAAACATAACGAGTTCAACGAACATCTCAAAACTTACTGATTACCCTTTCAAAACGTATTTCTTTTAACAAAAACACGCGTTATTTTAACATAATCGCTTGAACGTTTCGATCCAGGTCCTCTCAGTGAAGTGTTCACCAAACAATACAACATAACTGTACTTCATTCAGTCGTTAACACCATATAACTCTATACTATAATACTACACGAGATTTATTTTATTACATGACGTGAACTGGTCTTCTATTTGAGTAAAATCAACAGATTACGTATTTTAATGAAATAAACTGATTGTGAGTAACATCAACTGGTCACATATTTGAGTGACATGAACTGATCTACTATTTGAGTAACAACAACTGATCATGTATTTGAGTGACATAAACTGATCTACTGTTTGAGTAACATCAACTGATCATGTTTTGTGTGGTTTTTCAGGGACTCAAAGGACCTCGGTGACTTCAACAGTCTGGACCAAGCCAGGGACGCTGGAGAGGGCAGTCTATTCACAGCTGTCTCCGGAAGACTTCCCACAGCAGCTACTGACGAACAACTCTTAGGTAAAAAACACACACCCCATTACACAACCTGCTGAGGTTCCCTAAACACTTGCGGAGCGTCTCTCTGATACAAGACGTTAGCGCTACGATCGTTATAGTAACACAAAAGGCACCCACCACTTTCCCGAACCGTTTTATGAACCAGATGGTTCCTTCTATCGGTTCTCACGTTAAGACTCTACTATTGAATGATTCTAAAAGCCCCCGCTTGTACCAACACGACACAACATAAATTTATAAATACCAAAACATTTACGTGTTCTCATCCAAAGCAGTTAGTTCCTGTTCTTGAAGCTAGTGGAGAGATAACGTTTATAAATAGTAATATACATTGGAAGAGGACAATAGAATGGAACAACACACGAACTGTGTTAAAGTAACAGTCAAAATTATCTACCTAAATTCCATTCTCCAAAAATACAATAGTGGCCTTATCCCAATTTGAGTAGAAATAACGGATCTATCAGCAAAAATAAATTTTAAAATTTCTACCTCCATTTATTGTTAGTGTGTTTAGTTTGTAGATCTCAATAATTTTTTTGGAATCGTACTTGCACTATGTTATTCCTGTATTTGTTCGTGAGACAAATGAAATATTTGGTTGTTGTATTTCATGAAGGCTATCTATTTTATCTATGGTGTGTTTTGCACCTGTGTAACTATTGTAATTAAGTAAATAAGTAAATAAGTAAATAAGTAAATAAGTAAATAAGTAAATAAGTAAATAAGTAAATAAGTAAATAAGTAAATAAGTAAATAAGTAAATAAGTAAATAAGTAAATAAGTAAATAAGTAAATAAGTAAATAAGTAAATAAGTAAATAAGTAAGTAAATAAGTAAATAAGTAAATAAGTAAATAAGTAAATAAGTAAATAAGTAAATAAGTAAATAAGTAAATAAGTAAATAAGTAAATAGTAAATAAGTAAATAAGTAAATAAGTAAATAAGTAAATAAGTAAATAAGTAAATAAGTAAATAAGTAAATAAGTAAATAAGTAAATAAGTAATAAGTAAATAAGTAAATAAGTAAATAAGTAAATAAGTAAATAAGTAAATAAGTAAATAAGTAAATAAGTAAATAAGTAAATAAGTAAATAAGTAAATAAGTAAATAAGTAAATAAGTAAATAAGTAAATAAGTAAATAAGTAAATAAGTAAATAAGTAAATAAGTAAATAAGTAAATAAGTAAATAAGTAAATAAGTAATAAGTAAATAAGTAAATAAGTAAATAAGTAAATAAGTAAATAAGTAAATAAGTAAATAAGTAAATAAGTAAATAAGTAAATAAGTAAATAAGTAAATAAGTAAATAAGTAAATAAGTAAATAAGTAAATAAGTAAATAAACAAATATATAATGTCAAGTGAATCTAAATTAATAATGTTATTATTAAGTTCTGCAAGTATTTAAATATTGTATTTATTGTGACGGCTGTTTTGGGGTTCAAAACCGTTTTCAAACTGTGGTTAGGCCATGTTGAGAAAACTTATTTGTGTGATGTTATCTACCCCTTTCCTCTTTTTAACACATATTGCTGTATTTATTTGTATGTAGTTTACAACTACTCGAGTCACATATTGCTGTATTTATTTGTATGTAGGTTACAACACTCGAGTGACAAATTGCTGTATTTATTTGTATGTAGTTTACAACACTCGAGTGACAAATTGCTGTATTTATTTGTATGTAGTTTACAACACTCGAGTCACATATTGCTGTATTTATCGCGAAAATATTTATTTTGTGAATCTCTCTTGTAAAGTCATTTCTTATTTCGGAGAGGTTCAATGTTCCTTTCAAAGACCTGTAACAAGCACCCTAGTCAGCAATATCCAACTGTGCGACGGTCTGTGATGGAGACAAGAGACAATCCGCCCCCAATCTACCGCCTTGACAATAACACTCTCGCTCAGAACATTACATTCCGAGGTTACAGGCCGCGTGTTTTGTTTACTCTAGAAAACATCACCAAAATGCGTGTTTCATTTTATTTTGAAAACTCGTGCATAAATATTAAAATGTATTTTCAGTCACATTCTAAAAAACTTCATTTGATACAATTAACGATATCACGAAACCGGAAAGGGGGTTCGTAAGTAGGAGATTTTGCAGTTTAAACGTTTATTTTAGGTATTAATAAAAAAAATTATATTCCAAAACAATACTAATTTACATTCATAAATACAAAAAAAAACAAGAAATAACAACACACATATCAGAAACACTAGATCTCAGAGTCAAAAACACATGCAACAAGGAACAGCTAACACAGAATTTGGACAAAAAACTTCTTATACTATGGTACTAAACTCTACAAAAAAATCCCACTATCCTTCAAAAATCACAACAACCGTAATAAATTTAAAAAGAAAGTAAAACACTCGATACATTACATAGAAATAGAAAACATATTAACAAGAAATATAGCTTAACTGCACTTAAAACACATCACCTTACAATTATTTTGAATTTTTTCAACAAACATATCTATTTAATACGATATAATGTAATTTAATATTTTGTGAATGAAATCCTCAGGGTGGGAAATCCTCAGGGTGGGAAATCCCAGTGAGGATATCATTATTTGTTATAAAAAAGAAGATAATAAAACATTATTACTATTAAAATTACGATACGATACAGTTTTTTCAGGACTTATAAAAAGAATCACCACAAAATGTGCAGTTAAATGAAAGGCCACGGTGTGTTCCACTTGCGGTGTTTCAATATATCTTCTATGATATTTGTAGGTCATCAATTTTTCAAAGCAAAAACACATGACTTTGCATTACTTCCCATTGCATTTGTGCGTACATTGCCAGGGAACATTTCTCCCTTTTCCTGTGTCAACTGCGGTTAGAGGTGCATAAATGTGTATATAATCTTCACTACCCAGTGAGCGGGCTGCCTATTGTTAATGTTGAGTTTTTATTATTTTTTATTTCAAAGAATTGCAAAGTGTGTTTTATGTGCCAGCGGCACTTGCTGATAGCAATCTTATATCGAAGCCCGCTCACTAAGGAGATAGAGGATATAGGATGGAATTTGGGCGGAGACGGAGGGGGTCCGTGCTGGGGGTCCAGCGGCCGAGGTTGGAGATGGAGGGATTCGAGTTCGATTATAATTTGGAGTAAAATATTTTGGTTAAATCTATTATACGTTTTATTCTGTATGGGTGTGATTTTCCTTGTAATGTAAATCGCGGTGCCACCTCCGCGTGAGTTTAAACGGTCATTTCTGTAAAGAATATAATTTGAAGCATTAGGCAGAGACGATGCATTGAGATGAGTTTTATTTGCAAGAATGATCTCTAATGTATGAGTATTAGCGAATATTACAGAATTCAATGCACAGCGCGGATGGATTAATAGATTTAGTCATTGAAAGTGAATAATAAAATGATCTGGGGGTGAACAGTCTTTATTGAAGAAAATAAACCTTTTGCGTTTGCAGCTCCACCCGGCTGTCTACAGTACTATCACGAGAGGTCTGGCACCTTCGAGTCCTTCAACTACAACAGCGGCAAGGGCCCCTACCTGCCCAAGATGCGCTACGCCATCTGCTTCCAGAGGACCTCCACCGTTTGCGGAGTCAAGTAAGTGACCTCGAGGATTTGCTATGATGCCATGTTCAATTCCCTGACTACCTGCTAATAATATTCTATGTTTTCGTCCATTTTATTTTAAAAAGAAACAGTAAGTTTATTTTATTTTATTTATTACATATAAATGAACATTTGTTATCGGCTGACGTATTGCCCACTATTACTCACTAGGTGTGAAACGCCTGTGTTGAAATGGGCAATTTACAGGGGTGGTTGTTCACCTAGGATATTCAGATGACAAATTAATTTTTTTTTTTTTTGAAACACACATGACGCTCTAGGAAGACATGGCACGATCAAGTGAATTAAATACTTGAGTCGGTTCATGTCAGAAGTCGGAATAACAGAAGAGAATATATGAATGTGAATGAAGCAAGAAGTGTATGCCAAGATCGAGTTGTTGTTTGGCGGTCCGTCCTCTCTGCCTACCCCTTCGGAGAAACGGCGTGATGGTTAGTTAGTTAGTTAGTACAATATACGAGGTTTTATAAAATGATTACAAAGATCGGTACCAACGACATGTCTCTATGAAGGTTCCAAGAAAATTCAACACACGTATGAATATGCACACTTTTTAAAAGTGATACAAATTCATTAAAACCTAATCTAATCTAAACCTAATTAATATTTTTTTCAAAATTTCTCGAAACATTTGATATTCACTTTGTGGCGTCATTATCAAAAAATGTATTAAAATTTCGAAATCGAAGCTTTCCTCATAAGGAATGTACTGAACACAATGTATGAGAATGTATTAATGTTTAATGTTAGGTTAGTTTTGGTTTTCTGGCAAATGTAATTCACTGCCTATCAGTGTGGCGATTTGATTCATTCTGTGAAAAAATGTTTTCACGTATATCAAATCCCCCATGTTCTGTTTCCACTCCCTTTTTGTTTCTCCCTTTTTCCTCATAATGTATCTTGCTCTATTCTCCAAAAATTATAAATATTTCAAAAAAATAGCAACTCTTCTTGTGCAGCCAATCTTCTAATAAATGTAACATCAATAGAAAAGGAGGATAAAATAGCAACTGTAAAAATCATACCATTTCTCTAAATTTCAAAATGGAAAACACAAGTAGGTACCTAATTAAAAAATTATTTTTACTAAATATTTATATATATTTTGTAAAAACAAATGTTTGGAATGAAATAAAATGTTCAAATTGTTTCTTTGGACAGATAAAGTAATAGTCGTCACAAGGCATTACTTTCGCTGTCAAATCTATTATGGTACCCAAACGACAAGCAAGAATACATAACAAATAAAAGTATTCATGAGCGAACCAATTAGCTTTAACGATTTTATAACATTAATGCTCAATACTATTATTATTCTTTGAGTTAAAGTTTCTAAAAAGGGACATAATTTTATTACATATGTTTAGTTATGGTTTTCTATGAATAGAATATAAAATTATGTATGGCAAAGCTCATCTTTGTTTTGACATTTGACATTCTAACCTCATAACTGATTAAAATCGACCGGCCATAGATTTGGAGCGTTTTGGCGGGCTTTGAAAAATTGATAATGAAAAATTATTCTAACTATGATAACTAACTTACATTAAAACGAAAAATAAAACGAAATAAACCGGTAATTAAGTTTCAACGTCATTATTGATACAAAAATATTAAAAGATGGACTGGAAGGGGGCACGATCGTCGGTCGATGCTCAATTTTCATCTTAAAGGGATAGGGATCCAATTTAGACTGTCTGCTGTTTACTAACATGTTTTGTATACGTCGCTAGCCAAACTGAGAACTCGAACCTGAAGAATCTCGCAGTCACTGGTAACACGGAGGCAGGAAAAGCAATGGAAGAGCACCGATGCGTTAGACTGATCTACCGTCACAGGTGTTCAGAACATCGGCGAGTCGTCGAGAAGTCTGGTTTCTGACCATTTGGAGTGAGGGCCATGATCCTCAGCAACAAGGCAACTACTCGAAGAAAACTGACCGCCCGTGTAATTTTGTTCCAGATTGATGGCTAGAAAGTTCCAGTTGTCGAGCTTAAGTAACAATAATAACCACGTGGACTCGGACTGCGACGGACCGGGCCGAGATAACCGCAAGGGCGACTACCTGCTGATCCCCGATGGGCAATCGAAGCTCGGTCGCCGCGGGACCAAGTGGTGCGGGAACAGCGCGCAGAGCTCTGTCATCGCATGTAAGTACACCTTGCTTAGTTACTTTACTTTTATGGTACTGAATGTCGGCTAAATTATCTGTTGCTCGCTGGTTTCTAGACCTATAGATCTCCAAATCCACCATTAGACTGTCTATTGGCATTCCAAATTAAAGAACCCACAGAGATATATTACATTTTTTTCTTTTGAATCCCTTGTAAACTACCCACATAACCTTAAGTATCAATTTTCAGTCAGATCCTGGCTTAAAGCCGCTTATTTTGTACCATTGGAGAACCCACCCAAGTTAAGATCCATTTTTTAAAATCAGCTTAGATTTTTGATTTCCTTTCTCTATAAATTGTCTCTAGACCTTGAGTAAATTGAAAACTTTAGAACACCTGGTAAGAATGTTGTATTTTTCTACCGGTATCCAATGAAAACCTAGCATCATTGATCTCTTCAGCACCGGTGCATACATAGCCTAATGACTCCCTAGTGCCTGTGTTTGTGTTCAAACTAAGGAATTATTTAAAGCCTCCCCCCCCCCTTTGACACGCGAGTCTTTTAAAGACCTAAGTTCACTTCTTACTTTCGTTAATAACTATTTCCACAGCGTTCCCAAAGAGCCTTTGAGTAGTTATTCTGAAACAAGTGCAAATTATTCACAACATCAAGCAACAATAGTCTATGAAGACTACAAATCAACAATAATTTCGGTACAAAGGTTTACTTCTCTTCATCTTCAGAGACGTTATCTATTGTGGTTTCATAATAATAACGTTATTTTCCCTGTTTCAGTTGCGCCACCTGGACCTCTGTACGTGTTCTTCAACAGCGACAAGTACATTAGTCACAATGGCAAAGAGATTGGCTTCAAAATGTCATACTCTCTCCTCAATAACTGTTAGAACTCTTCACAAATAGATTATCTATATGTGCCATACATTTTGGGTTATTACAAGGCCCGATTTATTTTTAAAAAACTGTTTACAGTAGGGAAGAAATCAGAAATTAACGAGGGCCTAAAGGTGAGCCTTGGGGAAAGCCATTTATTGACACTTTCAATGAGAGTGGCTTCTTGGTTATATAGTAATTTTAAAAATTATTTTTAATATATTTTAAGCTATTAATAATGAATGCAGGATGTAGTAAGACTTATTTAATTGAATGATTGTTAATAATTCCATAATTTTGATTCTCCAAAAATATTATAGAATTTTCAGCAAATCTGACAATGTATCTCATCCTACTATCAAGGTATGAAACATTTCTAAAGACGAAATGATAAATAATTTATTTAAATAAAAAAAATAAAAAAGCTTTTTTACGTGTGTTTTCTTTTCTATCACTGTTGGAGTTCTCAAGCTGGAGCTGTTTGGAATAATTAAGGCAGGCATGTTTCTGACATTTATTTGGCACCACTAAAACATCGCTTTGGGAGGGTGCATAGCCAGGCCTTGGCGTAACGGTTCATTTGAGCTTCTTTGGATCACGCTCACTCTATATCCTTGTAACTCAATGTGACAGAGAAAAATACTTTGTTTTAAATCATTGAAGATAATATTAACAACCCTCAGAATGAATCATTTAAAATAGAGCCCTACGAAATATCTTTAGTTTGCCATAGGACACACACGTCGAGACATCTACAGAAACTCCCAAATACTATCTTACATGCAATTCAACGCTCGGCACATACTAACACCACACTCAATTACAACCACGACGTACACCAACACAACACGAGAAACCACAACAAACTACATATACCAAAAATACACTCAACAAAACATGGACTAAAATCTTTAGAATATATAGCTTACATACAACACAATAAATTTCCCAACGATATTAAAAATGCAAGCCAATGTGAAAGGTCTCAAAGTAAGATGCTTAAACTCTATTATTTGAAAGAATACCTTAAGGATTAATGGTGTGATGTGTCTCTCTAATAAGTATAACTATATAATGTACCAGTGATGTGTTTCTTTATAATAAGTGTCTCTGTACACTTTATTATAATGTACCAGTGGTATGTCTTTATTACAAATGCAAATTATGTATTGTAAATGTTGTTAATGTACTGTAAATATTAAGTATGTTTGTTTCTAAAAACTGTACTGCAGTTCTGTGTGTGTCCCACAATGCGTTTCTTAAATCTTGGGAATAAAATGCATAATGTCTTGTAGATTTTTTAATAAAAAAACCGAAAGGACACAAAAAAGGATATCGGTAGCAGCTGGGACTCAAACCCAGAAACTCTTGGTCTATCCGAGACCTTGCGCTATAATCTATTGAGCTACAGCTACCCAAATCCGACCGATTTCGATTTCTAAAGTTGTCAATATCAATTCAATATGGGCTGATTACCTTTTTATCACGACGACAAGATTCTACTCGAATTTATAATTCTTATAAGCATACTCCAATTGGAGATGCCACAACTCAACTGGCAGTTGGGACTCTTGTACGGTATTCCCATTTTACAATCGCCACTTAATTAGGATATCCAACCAAATGACACGCATTTATAAAAAAAATGTCTGCACCAATTAATTCACAAACACCAATCCCATTCAATATTATACCACATCGTACGGTCCGATGGTGCATTGCAAATGAGGGAATTGTATAAACATCACCACGTAAAAAAATAATTTAAGCGGCAGTTTTTTCCAGGAAAATTTTGTTAATTTTTTTACATCACCCGCAAATTGTCTATTAAAGTCATCCACTGTAAGCGCAGGATTCTTCCAATTAATGCAAATTAAAGCAGTGCGGAGAAACCTGCCAATGGAGACGACTAAATTGCTGGTTAATTCGTACGTTGTTTCACGTCTAGATTATTGGAATGGAATATATGCAAGTCTCCCCAACTATCAAATTAACAAATTACAATCCGTTTTTAACGCTGCGGCAAGACTAATTACAGGCGTATCTAAATACTCCCACATTTCAGAACATCTAAAACATCTGCACTGGCTCAAATGTCCTGAACGAATCCAGTTCAAGTTTTGCTGGATGGTATTTAAATCAATTAACGGGATGGCCCCGGCTTACCTATCGGAATTCTGCAACCCAGAAAATTCCAATTCACGCCAGTCAACTCTTAGATCAGCGACGTCATCGACCATCGGAAGGCTGAAGGAACTAAAGCGCACACCAGACACTAAGTTCGGTGAGCGAGCTTTCAGCGTGTCAGGTCCTAAAGCCTGGAATAAACTGCCATACGATCTAAGATTGATTAAAGACTCTACAGAATTCAGAGCAAAACTCGAAAGTCATTTCTTCGGGCAGTCATATTCATAAATGGTTCAGTTCACCTAAATATGTTTAAATGAAAATAATTATTATCTCAAATAAAATCATGTTTTAAATAAGCACCTACTCTTCTTTTGTCAATAACCTTCTAATGTATATAATATCAATGACAAATAGGATTTACCAGTAACTTCAATGTCTTGCAATGTGAAGTGTTTTCTAATATGTGTGTCCTGTGCATGCAAAGTCACATCATCTCAGCCCAAAACATTGTAATTTAACGTTTTAATCTGGTGTGCCCTACCAGGTAAGTGTGTTTTCTGTATCTTGTCACAAAACAGTATCTCTCGATCCGTTTCGTAAGCATATTTGAATTGTAATCTTATTAAAGTTCATCAATAGATCTACTATATAAAATATCCCCGACTAGCTCAACTCGGGGTAGATGGATGTATACGAAAAAGTGATACATCCGTCTTTTAATCGTGTTGTCAGTTCGTTGGACGATTTTCCAGCTTTTTATACTAACAATACAATTTTTAAAATGTGTAAATAACAAAGACGAAGACAATATTTTAAATAAATCGGGGAATATAAATTAATTTTTAACGATTGCAACTATTTTTACATAGGAGACTTGCAGACATTTCAGTAGAGTTAAGGAACACCTAAGGTGTTTAAATAATAACAACTATTCTGAAATTGCAAATCATATTTTAGAAACCAATCAATCTTTTGGTATTAATAGAGGTTTAAAATGTTTACATATAAATACAACCGGTTTACAAATTTGAAATTTTAGAAATCAGTATAATCGTTAATATTGAATTCAATTTAATGAATAATGAAAAAAAAAAAATATAGCTATATCTGAATTTATTTTCATAATTATATTAATAATAAAACTAATGTATTTTTTCGTTTCTTGTATAAATTTGTTATTAAATGTTTTATAAAAAAACATTACTAACATTTTTGATTAATTACTTACTTACTTTAATCAATTGTTGTCATTTTCGGGATTATACAATGGACAGGAGAAACAAAGGGAGACATGGGATGTTTGCTTGCCGACTGGCGCCGAGCTACAACCAAGCTGCACAGGACCAATGAATGTATGCCAAAAAAAAAACATCCTCGGATTTCGGAACGAAATTTCCCTAGATTTTGGGGTACCACCTTAGCAATCCACACCTTACCAGTTTGTCGTCGGGGCAGTATAAAGGCCATTTTTAAATATTCAATGCATAATAAGGAACTTAAGTACAATTTTTTTTTAAACAAAAGTTACTCTTCATAGTTAAAATAACTTTCAAAGTTCCTATTTTTCAAAGCCCGCCGAAACGCTCCAAATCTATGGCCGGTCGGTTTTGAGGTTAGAATGTCAAATGTAAAAAAAGGGATGAGCTTTACCGTACATAATTTTATATTCTATACATATTAAGCCATAACTAAACATAAGTCACAAAATTAGGTATCGTTAGAAACTTTAACTCTTAGAATAATAATAGTATTGAGCATTAACATTATCATAATATCCGTATTGATAATTGGATTGCTCATGAATACTCTAATTTATTTCACTAATAATAGTTGTTTATATTGAACAACAAATATAGAGCATAAAGTCACCCAAATTAAGTTAGTCAGTAAGAATTTTATTCTTCAAAACTACAAAGAATGCATATTTAAAATACAAAACAAAATCGAAAAATAGAAAATGTTCCTAGTAATCCAAAAACAGAATGTGCACGTGACGTCAGATGTTCTAAATTCAATGGTACCAACATAACAAGGTGTTTTGATGACATTATATTTTATTCACTTTTAAATAACGATTTATAAATTCTATGTATAACTGTATAAAAGTTATATATTCAGAATCGACGTTTTGCTGATCTATATGAATATATATTTTTAAAAGCATCATATCTTTCAGTGGAGTTCCTAATTGAACTCACGACGCCTGGATAGGACCCAGACGCGGTGCCAACTCAGCCACTGACCGGTCGATGTTAGTACCTATATGTTATTGCTACAATAATTTATTGTATTTCTTCAAGTTTCTTGAAGAAATTCAGGTTTAAACCCACACTAGCATTTAATTCATTTGGTATTCCGTACGTACACCCTCCAACAAAAATTCATTTAATATTCATTAGTGCTAAAAGTATTTATTTACTAACATATTAAAATTAGCCTACCTGAGAGCGCTGTTACGTTTCATTAACCTTTATTTATTTACTTGAAACACACTGTAATATGCAAGCAACTTATTGGCCATAAAATTTATTTTTACATATGGTATCCCTTCAATCAAATGACAACCGACCGACTTTCTGTTATCCACAGAACACGAGATTTATTCGCTTTTATGCCTCTTGCTGAACCGGTCGTGTAGTAGAACATACTAGTAACTTGTTGATTTGCATTTGCATCACTTCTAGTTTATAAATTTATCTTCTGAATTTTGTACGCGTTGAGAAATAAATTAATCAAATGGTGACCCTTCTTTTATTAATATCTCCGCGACAATCTTTAACGAAAGTATTGGTAAGTATACACAATACACAACATACCGTCAAACACATATAATACAGTTAAAAACGTTAAAACACATTATTTAACATCAACATTTAAGAAAGCTTTGACTGCCCAACTAGGAACAAATAACTTTTTGGGGCAGTCAAATTGACAAGTTTAGTTCATATTAAGTGCCATTGTACAAAAATAGAAGAGAAATGCCATGCTCAATTCCCTGTCTGCCTAGTAACAATATTCTATGTTTTCGTTCGTTTTATTTTAAAAGAAACAGTAAGTTTATTTTATTTTATTTATTACATATAAATGAACATTTGTTATCGACTGACGTATTGCCCATCTCACTGGGTGTGAAACGCCTGTCAGTGTGTTGAGATGGCAATTTACAGGGTGTTTGTTCAGCTCGGATATTTAGATGACAATTTTTTTTGAAGCACACATTATTTAACAATAAGATGTAAAAAAGTTTTGACTGCCCAACTGGTAACAAATCCCGTTTTAGGACAGTCAAATTGACAAGTTTAGTTCATATTAAGTGCAATTATACAAAAACAGAAGGGAAAAAAGCTAGTATTGACATAGTATGGTAATATAATATATCTAGACAAAAGTAAAATAATGAAGTATAAAGATATGTGAAAAATAGTGCAAAAAGAACTTATGAACGTACTTATGAAGAGATGACAAGAATACATATTATAGAGTAAACAATTATGTACATGTTTTTGATAGGTATATAAAAAAATGCATTTAAAATTGAGTACTAAAAAAAGATAATTTTATTGAGTGATATTGATAAGATTGAGTTACGTATCACTCAGCTTTATGAGCCGACGACGAAACTCAGGGATGCAGCCCGAAGAGGGCGCAGCAAACAGTTAATAAGATATTAAATATATTTAATTCGGTAAGTACAAAAAGTAACTTTAGTATGAGATTGTCTTATCTTAAAATAAAGAAAATATGTATTAACAGTTATTCAGTAGAGAGTAAAACATTCTGAATCCAGTCTCCGAGTCCTCGCTGTGCAGGAACTTGTCACTGTTGAAGACCACGTACAGCGGGCCGGGGGGGGCGACTGAAACAGTGTTTATTCATTTAATGCAGGAGCAAAAAAATTATAATCATATAATAAAGCTATATTATTTTATTTTTTTGGAATAAAGTTATGAAGTTGTGAATTCTTGCTTGTCGTTTGGGTGCCATAATTGATTTGACAGCGAAATTAATGCCTTTTGACGACTATTACTATCTCCAAACAAAGACAAGTGTCTTTGTATAAATGTTCGGAATGAAATAAAATTTTCAAATTAAAGTTAATTTGAAAATTTTATTTCATTCCGAACATTTATTTTTTCCAAAGATATCTAAATAAAAAATGTTTTTATTTAGGTACCTAATTGTGTTTCCCATTTTGAAAATATTCTATCCGAGCAAAAGTTCTTCTTTTGAATATGAAATCTGTGGCTAACCAGAGTGACATATCTATGGGCTAACCTCAATACAACATGGTGGGTTCAATGTTTTTCATACTAATGTTAAAACGTTATAGCAACAGTTTTGCATATTGGATTCCTTTCAAACTAATTTCTATACCTTCCCGGAACTAATAAGAATAAAGTGTGCTATTTTTAGCGAAACCGGTTAAGCAGTTTTCGAGTAAATCGAGGAAACACAGACACAAATTTGTTTTTAAATATAGATATATCAGGCACTTCAGTTAGGTCATAGGAATAACAGAAGAGCACGTGTGAATGCGAACGAAGGTTGGAGTGTGGCCAGGATGATGATGCGTTTAACCGCTACAGAGAAATGACATGATGGATATATAGTAGTATACTCACAAGCCACCACCCTGTTCCTGGCACTGGTGCCGCACCACTTGGTGCCCCGCAGCCCGCCCGGAGTCTGCCCGTCTGGGATCAGCAGGTAGTCCTCGCGGCGGCCCCCTGGCACGGGCGCGTCGCAGTCCCCGTCCAGCTGCGCGTTGTTGCTCCGCACGCTCGACAGCTGGAAGTGCCGCGCCAGCAGCCTGGAATTACAACAGACAGTTAATTTTCATTTTACTAAGGCGATCCACTTCCTAAAATTCGAACAAAATCACGCACTCCTTATGCAGGTGGCGAAAAGGTTGAAATCCCCGCTCAACACTGGCCGCATGTTTCGGTTTACGAAAAAAAAACATCACCAAAATTGCGTTTTTTATTTAATTTTGTAAAGCTCAGGCACAATTAAGTGCTTTACAGTCATATTCTATAAACTTAATTTGTCACAATATTTTTTTTCTAGAAAAAGACTCACTATAACAAAAAGATTAAACGAAAGGCCAAGGTGTGTTCTAGTTGCAGTATTTATTTAAATCATCTATGATATTTCTAGGCCATCAAATTATCAAACCAAAAACACTGTTGTATAGTGGTGTTATATTAAAAAGCACTTGTAATTGTAAAGTAGATTTATTGACCACCAGTTGAGAATGGTGTCCAT